>JAWNNH010000796.1:0-23605 GCA_035043045.1 Hirtodrosophila alboralis | reverse complement strand
AGAATAATTAATTTTTTTTAGATCTACAATAATATCAAGCTCTTTTTCAATAAATTAAATTTTTCTAAAATTGTCTTTTTAAATTGTAAACTTTCTATTCATCTTTATATGGGTATAAGAATAGGAATTACGTATAAAAGGCTGAGACACAAACTACATTTATATATTATATATAATTATATATACTTATATATATATATATATATATTATATTATATTATTGTATCTATTATAGTTGTGTCTTGAGCTAATATCTAGTTTTTTCTGCTATCAATGCTAAGAAATCTGGAAAAATAAAATGTAGACACTAATATCTTACATTTTGCATTTTTTTTTTTTAATGATAAATAACATTTTTAACATGCATTATTATATAAGAGCAGGAAATTAATGATATCAATTGTATCAATAATGGAAAATATGAAATTTATATTATTGAAAAACGTAATAATTGGGCAATAAAAAACCTCAAAAATTTTCTATTAAATAAATAAATTCTATACAAGTATATGCGTATGTCCAGTCTAAGTCACATCGATATGAAATCCAATCGCCATAACTTATGTTTTCCATCAATAAACAATAAATTATAAAAATCAATGATCGTTTTGAAAATAATTTAAATTATAAAATATCATTAAATAATTATTTCCTGATTTTTTTCTTAAATATAAATTATAAAAAATAACGAAAAATTTGTAAGTTTATTGAAAATCACACGAAACAACGATTATTTCGTTTTTATTTTTTTTTTGTTATTATTGTGTATACATTTGTGTACGCCTTTAATAATACATTTTTATTTATTTTTTTTAATTTTTTCTTGTAATTTATGTAAAAATCATAAAATTACTCCTATTTTAGATAATTTATTTATATAAAAATATTCGCAATGTTTTTATAAAAGTTTGTTATATATTTTTTTATGTAACTCTATTAGGTAAATTTAATTTCTTTCAAAAAATAGAATGTGAGATTTTTTATGATTTTTTAGTTAAATTAAATTTTTTTTAAATGTAAAAATAAAAATAAAAATCTAAATTTTTTTTATACATTTTTTTTTTCGCTTAAAAATAAAAATCATTTTGCAATTAGGGGATTTTTTTGGGGCTAAATATAAATACTTATAAAGAAATATTTTACCCAAGTCAGCTTAAACCGACTTAAGAACCAATTTAAGCAGATTTTTAATTTCTATATGGTATATATTATTACCCTAAACTATTCCCCATCATATGTCGCATCCATAAAAACTATCGATTGACTAAACTATCGATAGTTAAGCCAACGCTAATGTGCATGTTTGCACATAAATAAAGTGGCAGATGGAGGACAGAGAGGACAGAGAGGACTGAGACAGGGCCTTGACTTGTTTGCCCAGCACTCGAGTGCTGTGTGCGCAATTAATAGATTTTTAATGACAAACGCAGCGAGCCAGGATACAGGCTACAGGATGCAGGATACAGGATATAGAGGAGCAGCCAGAGCAGTCAGAGTTTCAGTAAGATATGAAGCAACATTTTCTCACTTGACACGGCATCCCTTGAGCGCTGCGTGTTTGATTAACCGGAAGATAAACACGCAAGGCATCAAGGCAGCAGCTGAACAATGCAAAGGATACAAGGATAAAGAGAGACAGAGAGAGACATACTACGTCCTGACAGCTTTATCAACATTATTATTTAATTTGCTTTCTGCTGGTCGAAGATGTCTGACCCAAAGATGCATAGATAATGTCCGTTGAGTCCTGCGAGTCCTGCGAGTCCTTTGAGATGCGTGACCAGCTGCTGCTAATTGTCCGCACACGTGCGCTGCATTATGAGAAATAATAAGATTGAGATACAGACAGACAGACAAACGGACAGCGAGTGTGAAAAAAGATACAGATACAGATACATTCTTGTAGATACACACGAAGTTTGCCAGTTTGGGGCAACAAGCGACAAAACTTTGTGCCAAAACCCAAAAAAAAACCAAAATTTAGAAACTTTTCAATTCGGAAAAAACAGCAAACAACAAACTGTATTAACTTTTTTTTTGTTATACCCTGTAGCTATTAAAAGTGTTTAGGGTCGGGGTATATTGAAATTGTTTTAAGCTATGCAACAGGCAGAAAAATACAGCAATAAATACAATCTTAAGAGTCTATAAAAATTAAAGAAACTGCAATTTTGAGACTTCTAACTATTTATTTAAATTTTCAAATTTTAACCCGCTCTGAAATGTTATATTGTAGAATTAAATATATAGTTATTAAAATCTTAAGTTGTATTATTAAGTAGAAACGGCTAACTCGCCTGTACTCTTTATAGAAAATATATTATTATGACCCCACTTGTTTATCAAAATTTCAACATTTAAGTGCATAAAAATTGAATTGAAAATATATTTTAAATTTTATTTATATAAATAATTTATGTTTTTTATTTTTAAATTGGTTTTTTGTATTACTTATGATTATGATAAGGGGCCCACAAACGTACACTCGATTTACTTTAATGTTTATTTTATTTCACTGTTTTATTAGATTACGTGTATATTTTTTTTTATGATTTATTCAATTAATTTATACATTTTTCTAAGACTTATAATTTGTTATTATTATTGCTTATGATTTCATTTAAGGTTTATTTTATTTTACTTTTTATATATTTTATTTCATGAATATTTTTTAATTATTTATTTAATTCATTTATAAATTTTTTACAGACTTATAAATTTGTTTTTATTATTACATATGATTTGCTTTAATTTATATTTTATTTTATTTCTTTATTATATTTTATATATATTTTTTTTAGATATTTTAACATGCTTTCTATAAATGACTTTAACATTTACTTCAATGTTTATTTTGTTTATTTGTTTTATATATTTTATTTCGAGTATATTTTTTTTATTTATTTACTATATTTATATATTTTCCCAGCCTTATAAATTCGATTTTATTTTTACTTCTGATGTACTTCCATGTATTTTTTTTATTTCACTTTATATATATTATATTTCATGTCCATTTTTTTATTTTTTATTTAATCAAATTATACATTTTTCCAAGACTTTATATATATTACATTTCGTGTCTATTTTTTTATATTTTATTTTTTTTTATTATATTTTTTCCCAGTCTTATAAATTTTATTTTATTATGACTTAAGATTTACATTAATTTATATTTTATTTTATTTTTGAAATTTTATTTTATATATATTTTTTAATCGATATTTAAACATTTTTATAAATTTTATAAATTTTCCATTCGTCTCTTAAATATTTCAATTAAAAATCAAAGTAAAACAAAAGTTATGCATTTACAGAGTATCAGCTAGTCAAGCAGCCCTGACAACATCAAATTCCACCTTATTTATGCCTTTGTGGCTTTTCGGTTTTATAATTAGAAATTTTTGGTGTAAACTTTCTTTTTTTTGGGCCTAATTTGGTTTAGGCCGTGTCCCTTAGCGGTTAATTATGCGCATTGCGCATACGCCACGTTTGACGTCAAATTGCATGACGGCAATAAGCAAAAGTTGTTTAACTAAAAATATCATATAGTAGCTTACAAAAAAAAAAACAAAGAAACCTTGCTAAAGCCATGCCTAGAAAATGTTTCCTCGATTGACGCACAAACATGAGAATTTTATTTTGTTTTTATATTTCTTGTCAGAACACGCAAAGTTCTCATTGCTCATTTGAAGGACGTATTTAGCTAAGAAATTTGTTGATAAATTAGTCCAACTACAAATAGAAATATAATACATAATAATAAAATACATATATGTGCGTATTTATAAAATTATGCATTTTCTAATCTGTTGTCTCAAGTTGAAAGAACTTTTTTTGTTGAATGTTTGGAATTTAATTTAAGCACGTGAATTGATAAGCTAATCATTGGAATTCAAGTCAAGTCTTAAATTCTTTGACGTTTTTTATAGATTAATAAAATAACAGAAGAATATCTGATTGTTAAGTTAATTTATTTGTGTTTCATTTAATTTTAGCAGCTTAGAAACATATTTAGTAAATATTTCTTAAAAAAATAAATGAAAATCATCTTTTAAAATATGTTTAAATTTATAAATAACTATAAGAATTTAATCATTGTATATAATGTCAAAGATTATTAATAAATTAATCACCAAAATTGCTTTGAAAAACAAATTCAGCTTGGCTTTAAAATTGATTTTAAATTTATGTTTTTATTGTTTATATTTTAATTCGGAGTTAAAAGGGCTCCACAAGCATTCACAATTGTTTTCTTTTGTTTATTTCAAAAACTATTTAATTACAATAATTTTTGGATATGAAGAAATATAAAAAAATGTTCTCAGCTTAATTTTTGTTTAAAGAGTTTTCGAATTTTTATGATGATTCCCAAAAAATAAACATTTAATTGTAGGCTTATAAAAAATCTCATGAAACATTATTTATAGTATTTAATATAAAAACAAAAAATTTGATTTAAGCATTTTTATGACTTTTAAAAATTACACATTTTTTGAAAGAAAAATATAAGCCTTTAAATTATTCTCAATTTTTGTGATTTTACATAAGCTTAAAAATTAATTTTTGTTTTATGCGCAATTTAAAATAAAATTAAGAAATATTCATTAACAAATAATATTTTTTATAATATAAAAAAATATTTATTAGCAAATGATATTTATTAATAATTTAAATAAAAATTGTTTTAGTCTATTGATGTTAAATTAATAAGTTGGGTATAAATATATTGAATTTTCTAGAAAAATACTAGGAAAAAAAGCAAAAAAAAAAAAATAATATATATTAAATTTTTCACAAAAATTATCTAATAAGCCATTTGTAAAATGAGAAAAAAATGAAATATTTTGACTTTTCTTGAAAAATTATCTAAAATTGTAAAATAGGAAAAAAAAATAAAATATATTGAATTTTCTAAAAAAATTACCCAATAAACTATTTTCAAAATAGGCAAAAAAAGAGGAAAAATATTTAATTTTCTAGAAAAATTATCTAGTTAACCATTTGTAAGATCGGTAAAAAACTGAAATACATTGAATTTTCTAAAAAAAAAATATCTAATAAACCATTTTTAAAATAGAAAAAAAAAAATGAAAATTTAAATAAAAAACGTTTTTATTTCTGATGTTAAATAAATGATTTGGGTATAAAAAAAAAATAAATAAATAAATAAAATATATTGAATTTTTTAGAAAAATGATCTAATAAACCATTTGTAAAATCGGTAAAAAAAAATGAATGGCAATTTAATTCTCTTAAACTATAAAACTGAAAAAAAATTTTCTTATGCATTTTACTACTCTAATTTGCATTTAAAGTCACCAAGTCATCAACTCATTTCAATAAAATTTCTTTCAAATTTAATTTAATATCATGATGTACCATTATAATAATTTAAATTTAATGAAAAAATAAATGGACTCATTCTCTCGCAGTTAAAAATTGGACTTTAAGTCACCAAGCCAACCAACTCAACTATATAAAATAATAAATTTAAATTTTATATCTTGAACAACCATAAAAAACACTCAAATTTTATGAAAAAAAATCTATTAACTCTGTTAAAATTAAAGATACAACTTTAAGTCACCAAGTCATCAACTCATTGCTATTTCCTAGCTTTTTCCAAGTTCTCTCAGCTGGAAAAAATGTTAAATTTAGATTTTTACCTACCGTCGCCATCCTGTGAATTGAGACTTTGCCGATCATCATCCAAATTGTTATCGTTGTTATTTGGAAGCGGACGATTTGCCTGCAATTTGTTAAAATAATCGGCAGCAAAATCGATAAGATCCGGAGGCTGTTCCACCAGATACGAGATGGAGAACTGCAATAGAACCTCCTTCAGCTCATCGGGCACCTGAATGCGACGACTTGAATCGCTAGACATATTTGTGTGCTGTAAAAAAAGAAGGAAAATAAAAGAAATTTAATTTAATTTGATAAGTAATTGAATATAGACATGTCTGTGTTTAAATATCAATCAGCAGTTATTTTTAAATTTTATCGTTTATCTACCTATAAATAGCCATAAAAAAGCTTATAAAATGCTGTCATATCACAATTGTGTAATTTCACGCTAAAATTCAATTTTTATATATTTCGCGCTCATTTTGTGCACTTCAATGGAAATATTGCGACTGATAAAATGTGAATTATTTATATATCAGTTTATATATATATTTTGTGGAAATTTATTATGCTGCCAAGTGTCAAGTGTAGGGCATGGGAACAACACGGTGCACTGTGCACAGTGCACAACGATTACAAAATCAATTTACGACTAATTGCAACAGAGACATGAAAATCAAGTGGCCAACAACAATTTCAACAATTTCAATTTCAACAATTTTTGAAACGACCTGAAACTGACGTTGACATATTATTTTGTATATATGCGGCGGCTCAGCATGAGATAATCATAATAATAATACATACATATGTAAAGTGTATGTGCCATGTGCACTGAGAGAAAATATTGCGGTTGTTCTACTATTTTTTGTAAATATGTAGATTTATGTGATTGAAAGCTGAGAAAAATTGTTGAAGTAGCTGAAAAGTGTTGAACAAGTTATGCAAGTAAATAAAAAAAAAATAAAAAAAAAATAAGAATTGGAAAAATTAAAATAAAATATTACAAAAAATATAAAAGGCTCATAAATAATTCCAATTTAAAAAAATATATTTTGTCAACAACATTTAATGCAAATTTAATATAAAAAATAAATACAGAAAAAAAACAATTCAAAGGAAACAAACAAAATAAAATTTATGTAAAAAAATAAAATATTACAAAAATTATTAAATATAAATTAATAATTCTAATGCCAATAAATACATTCTTATATCAAAAACATTTAATGCAAAATTGGAATATGTAAATAAAAAATAAAATAATAAATTAAAAAAAATAAATTCAGGAAAATACAAACAAAAAATACAAGATAAATAAATAATTTATAATTCTAATTTTAAAAAATATATATTATCATCTATATTTAATACGTATTTATAATATGTTAATATGTAAGCAACTTAAATTTAAGTGACAAATTTCACTTGTAGCAATAGGAAAAATAAAAGTAAACGAAATATTTTTCCTTTAAGAATTTAAATTGACGATTTTTGGCCATTAAAATATACGAAATAAATGAATAATATTCGAAATTAACGAGCAATTTTACATACAAATTAACTGTCAGATTTTTTGGTAACAAAATGCTGTTGCATAGTGTAATCATAAAAAAAATAAATTTATATGTAAATTGTAAGAAAAGTATAAGAAAAGTATTGTCATTGAAGGCAGACAATCATCAATCTTTCAAGCTTTAAGAATTTTCCCAGTTCTGCAAGGACATTGAAAGACATTACAAAATCATTGACAGTGACAGGAATAAATTTAAAAATATTCATTTATATTTTTCTTATGGACATCTTGCTTGCTTAACAACTTTAAATAAAATAAATAAACTTCATTGAAAGAAACGAATTTTTGTCATTCTTAAAAAATCTGATTAAAAATAAATGGTGCTAGAAATTTAGAATATATGCAAAGATATATTAAATAGATAAAATTTACAACACACCATTAAATCATGATATTTTTTTTTTTTAGCTAAATTTTTTGGAAAAAGAATTTTTTTCAAATATATTTTTATATGTATAATTTTTTTTAAATATATTTTTAAGTACATATTTTTTTAAAATATATTTTTTTTAATATTTTTTTTTTTAAACTAAGAAAATCATGTTATATTTATTTAAATAAATTTTTTTAGAAAAATTATTTTTTTTATTAATTTTTTTGATAACTAAAAATTCAATTTTACCACAACTGTTTACTCAATTCTATGTTTTTTTTTTTTGAGTGTACACTCATTTATTACTATAGCACTGTATTCCTCTCTTCCTCTTTCCGCCCACTTGCCAGCCACCCCACACACAGCACCCCAAACCTTCCAAAACCTCCCAAAACCCCCCTGTTTATGCCCATTTCAGTAATTTGTCAACGCATGTGTCTGACCTCGAGCTCAGTTGACTGGCCGTTCGTTCGACCATTGGTCACTTTATATATATTTTATTTTTTTTTTAATTTTTGGATTTTTGTAGCTCACCCAGGGGAGCCATTCCCCCAACAGCAACACGAATATGAACACCATAAACACGAATATGAACACCTCAACATCCACATCAACCTCAACTCATCTACTAAAACAACAACATTTCCATAACTGTAGCTCATTTGAGTATCTCGTTATCAACCGCGTCATCGTTTGGCGCGTGATTCAACGTTGCACGATTTTTTTTTTTTATTTTTATTTTTTACTTTATTTTTTTTTATTATATTTTCAGTTTTGTCGCCGGTTTGTTGCCTTCGTAGAAAACGTTGAACGTGAGCTACATGTTAATTTCGGGTTTGCAGCGCGAGGCGCCAAAATAACATTTAAATATATATATATATACATATATATATATATATATATAAACATATATGCACATATATTATGTATACATGTTTGTATATATAAGCATGCATAATGTGCGAATAATGCACTTTTTTTCACAGTTATATAAGTAGCTTACACGCGTATCTATAAGATACGAAATTTTATATTTTTTGTTGTTTACTTGAATTTGCGTTTTATATTAAAAATAATCAAGTTTTTGAATGGCAGACAATTTTTTGTGGGGCTGAATTATATTTTTAAATGTGCATAATATTCATTATAAAATTTACATTTAATTTAAATTTAAAATTTATTTAATTTAATTTATTTTTATTTTTTTTTATTTAAATTAAAATTTTTAAAATTTTTATTTTTCATTTTAATTTATTGTTTTGATTTTATTTTATTTTATTTAAGTGAATTTTTTGTTTTGAACGTTTTTTCTTAAGGCCACGAATATTGGGAATATTTAATAAGGGGAGCTATTATTATAAATATATATTTAAATTGATTAATTAACACATATTTATATATATTATTATTTTTATTATTAATAAGAATATTTTCATCTTCATATTTATTTTGTTTTAAAATATTTAATACGAAAATATGAATGAAAAAAATCATAAAAAAAATAAATAAATATTATCACTAAGAACATTTTAATCCTTTTATGTTTTTTGTTTTAAAATATTTAATATGAAAAATATTTTAATAAAATTCTGTGAACATTTGATTGCTGCCTCAAATAAGAGTATAATTTAATAAACATTATTATTATTGCTTATTTAATATGCATTAAAAAATATATTTGTATTTTATTATTATTATTATTATTAAGAAATTTTTAATCTTTTTATGTTTTTTGTTCTAAAATATTTTATACGAAAATATGAACGAATAAAATCATATAAAAAAATTGCTTAATATTTTATTAAAATTCTGTGAACATTTGTTTGAGGCACCTATATGAGAGTATAATTTAATAAAAAATATTATTTATGCTTAATTAATTTTACAATGTGTTAAAAAAGCTGAATTAAAAAAAATTTTTAATCTACAGAAACCCTGCTGCCTTATATACGGACTACCGTAACCATTTGGGAATTATGGACACACAAGTGTGCAAGGAACAGCGCCTACAAGTATGCAATATATTTTTTTATTATGGCTAATATATTTTTAAATTTATATATTTTTATATTTTTTTAAATTTTTTTTTAGCTTATTTATAGTTGACGTAGCATGGTAAAAATGAAACTTGTTTTTTCATATTCTTTTTACAAATCTTTTTTATATATATTTTTTAATATTCTCTTTATAAATCAGTTGCTTATATATACAGCTGCCCTTTAAAATGATTCCCTTTAATATATATACCTAATCGCATTAACTATTTTGAGCTTTAAATATTTAAGTTTTGCGCTCAAGAAAATTCCAAAACGCAATTCCTGGATAAACAAAGCAATTTTCGTATTTATTATGCATGAGTTGAACTGCGAATTGGGGTTGGTTGCCAATGTGCTGCATTACGAGTTTCTTTACGCTTCATGCAGGACATGGTCAGAGCCATTTAACTGCCACAAGTGGCAAGTGGCAAGTGGCAACTGACAATTGGCAATTGCCACAATAACAACAACAATATTACGCCCCTTTAATATAATGCTACAGGCAGCCTTTATTAGTTTTGTAATTTTGATTTTAATATTTATTTATTCGTCGTTTGCCGCCCGCAGCCCAAAAGTTGAATATTAATGAACTTAATTGAAAAAGTTGTGTGTATGTATAGGTGTGTGTGTGCGTATTTGATGTGTGTGTGTGTGTTGATCCACACAATAACAATGCTTTAAAATGGCGACGCCCTCAGCCAACAGGCAACAAAAATTAATTTCCAAAATTACGACAAATAAAATGTTGCGGGCAACTTTTCAACAAGAAGCGGAAAAGTGAAATGGGAAATACAATGGAGGAGGCAGGGGGCAGGAGGTAGGGTAGTGAAGAGAGGGGGCTGGGGAGAGACAGAGGGGAAACAGGAGTCAGGACTCTGTGGCATAACAATAACTGTATCACAATGCGCAATTTACATAATTACGCATATTTTTAACGATAAACTTATAAATATTTATGATTTCCCCGATTTTAAATGAAGTTGTTGCAACAATTTTACAAGCGTCTCTTTGCCGCTAAACTATGCGTAAATTGTGTGCAACATTTAAATGAAAAGTCTAAAGTAAAATAAAATAATGTTGCAACTAAAAGGAAACTATAGAAATAAAATTATGTAAATATGCGGAATGTAAGAAAATTTGTCTCAGACTTAAGTCACATTTTAAATGAAGAAACAAACTCTATAAAAATATTGAGAAAATATTAAATTTTTCACTTTAGTATATAAATTAAATGGTTTGCTTAACAATAGCGAAAATATTTATTTTATTACATTATTTAAATTATAATTTATTGCTCAACAAAATTTTGTTATGAAGTAAAGCTCGAAAAAAATTTTTGAGAAAATTAAACATTTTTTTTTAAAATTTATTTTTTTTTCAAATTTTTTCCATTTTATGATCAACCAAAATTAAGCTATATTTTTAGATGATAAACTAGATATTGAAAAAATTCATTTTTTTTCATTTTATTTTTTATTTATTTTTATTTTATTTATTTCCATGTTTAATCCGTTTTGTGCTCAACAATATATTGAGAAAATAAAAGATTTTTTTATTTGTAATTTATTTATTTATTTTTGAAAGTAAGAAACAAACTCAAATGAGATATATTAATTTAATGTTTCCTTAAAAATAGCGCAAATATTATTTTTTATGCATTATTTAAATTTAATTTTTTAATCAACAAAATTTAACTAAATTCCAAAACTCCAATATTGCGAAAATTTATTTTATTTTGTTTTAAATTTATTTTTTTTTTTAATTATTTTTTGTTTAACCAAAATTAAACTGTTTGCTAATGTAATAGAAAATTCTAAAACTCAAACGATTTATTGAGAATATGAAACAAATCATTTTTTAATTTATTTGTTTTTTTGTCTTTCTATTTTTTGCTTAAGCAAAATTAAGCTGCAATAAACTATATATTGAGAAAATTCTAAAACTCAAACTAGATACTGAGAAAATACAAAATATTTATATTTTAATATTTATTTATTTTTATTATTTTTTTTATTTTTTGGTCAACAAGTATTAAGATATATTCTAAAGTTAAAAAAATATATATTTTTTTTAATTTATTTATTTTTATTTTTCCCTATTTTTTGCTTAACCAAAATTAATCTGTATTTTAATGTTATAAATTAGATATTGAATAAACTTTTACGCTCAAACTAGATACTGAGAAAATATAAATATTTTTTAATTTATTTTTTATTTAATTTAATTTTATTTTTTTCGATTTTTTGCTCAAACAAAATTTAACTATATTTTTAAGCTAAAAATATAAATTGAGCAAATAACAGATTTATTATTTTTAACTCAGATTTTGTCTATTTTTAGCAAAAAATAGGGAAAAATAAAAATAAATAAATTAAAAAAAATATATATTTTTTTAACTTTAGAATATATCTTAATACTTGTTGACCAAAAAATAAAAAAAATAATAAAAATAAATAAATATTAAAATATAAATATTTTGTATTTTCTCAGTATCTAGTTTGAGTTTTAGAATTTTCTCAATATATAGTTTATTGCAGCTTAATTTTGCTTAAGCAAAAAATAGAAAGACAAAAAAACAAATAAATTAAAAAATGATTTGTTTCATATTCTCAATAAATCGTTTGAGTTTTAGAATTTTCTATTACATTAGCAAACAGTTTAATTTTGGTTAAACAAAAAATAATTAAAAAAAAAAATAAATTTAAAACAAAATAAAATAAATTTTCGCAATATTGGAGTTTTGGAATTTAGTTAAATTTTGTTGATTAAAAAATTAAATTTAAATAATGCATAAAAAATAATATTTGCGCTATTTTTAAGGAAACATTAAATTAATATATCTCATTTGAGTTTGTTTCTTACTTTCAAAAATAAATAAATAAATTACAAATAAAAAAATCTTTTATTTTCTCAATATATTGTTGAGCACAAAACGATTAAACATGGAAATAAATAAAATAAAAATAAATAAAAAATAAAATGAAAAAAAATAAATTTTTTCAATATCTAGTTTATTATATAAAAATATAGCTTAATTTTGGTTGATCATAAAATGGAAAAAATTTAAAAAAAAAATAAATTTTAAAAAAAAATGTTTAATTTTCTCAAAAATTTTTTTCGAGCTTTACTTCATAACAAAATTTTGTTGAGCAATAAATTATAATTTAAATAATGTAAAAAATATAATATTTTCGCTATTGTTAAGCAAACCATTTAATTTAT
Organism: Hirtodrosophila alboralis; assembly: GCA_035043045.1. Classification (NCBI taxonomy): domain Eukaryota; kingdom Metazoa; phylum Arthropoda; class Insecta; order Diptera; family Drosophilidae; genus Hirtodrosophila; species Hirtodrosophila alboralis. The sequence goes on along the minus strand of JAWNNH010000796.1, from coordinate 10,767 downwards.
ATACTAAAGTGAAAAATTTAATATTTTCTCAATATTTTTATAGAGTTTGTTTCTTCATTTAAAATGTGACTTAAGTCTGAGACAAATTTTCTTACATTCCGCATATTTACATAATTATATTTCTATAGTTTCCTTTTAGTTGCAACATTATTCTATTTTACTTTTGAATTTTCTTTTAAATGTTGCACACAATTTACGCATAGTTTAGTGGCAAAGAGACGCTTGTAAAATTGTTGCAACAACTTCATTTAAAATCGGGGAAATCATAAATATTTATAAGTTTATCGTTAAAAATATGCGTAATTATGTAAATTGCGCATTGTGATACAGTTATTGTTATGCCACAGAGTCCTGACTCCTGTTTCCCCTCTGTCTCTCCCCAGCCCCCTCTCTTTACTACCCTACCTCCTGCCCCCTGCCTCCTCCATTGTATTTCCCATTTCACTTTTCCGCTTCTTGTTGAAAAGTTGCCCGCAACATTTTATTTGTCGTAATTTTGGAAATTAATTTTTGTTGCCTGTTGGCTGAGGGCGTCGCCATTTTAAAGCATTGTTATTGTGTGGATCAACACACACACACACATCAAATACACACACACACACCTATACATACACACAACTTTTTCAATTAAGTTCATTAATATTCAACTTTTGGGCTGCGGGCGGCAAACGACGAATAAATAAATATTAAAATCAAAATTACAAAACTAATAAAGAGCCTGTAGCATTATATTAAAGGGGCGTAATTGTTGTTGTTGTTATTGTGGCAATTGCCAATTGTCAGTTGCCACTTGCCACTTGCCACTTGTGGCAGTTAAATGGCTCTGACCATGTCCTGCATGAAGCGTAAAGAAACTCGTAATGCAGCACATTGGCAACCAACCCCAATTCGCAGTTCAACTCATGCATAATAAATATGAAAATTGCTTTGTTTATCCAGGAATTGCGTTTTGGAATTTTCTTGAGCGCAAAACTTAAATATTTAAAGCTGCAAATAGTTAATGCGATTAGATATAAATATTAAAGGGAAAATTTTAAAGGACAGCTGTATATATAAAAAACTGATTTATAAAGAGAATATTAAAAAAAATATATAAAAAAGATTTGTAAAAAGAATATGAAAAAACAAGTTTTATTTTTACCATGTTACGTCAACTATAAAGAAGCTAAACAAAATTAAAAAAAAAAATAAATAAATAAAATAAAATATTTACCATAATTAAAAATAATATTGCATAATTGTGGGCGCTGTTCTTTGCACAACTGTGCGCTCATAATTCCCAAATGGTTTCGGTAGTCCGTATATAAGGCAGCAAGGTTTCTGTAGATTAAAAATTTTTTTAATTCGGCTTTTGTAACATATTATAAAATTCATTAAGTACAAATAATAATTTTTGTTAAACTATACTGTCATATTGGTGCCTCAAACAAATGTGCACAGATTTTTAATAAAATATTAAGGAATTTTATTTTGTGATTTTATTCGATCATATTTTTATATTAAATATTTTGAAACAAAAAAAAAACATATAAAATTAAAATGTTCTTAATAATAATATTTATTTATTTATATTTATGATTTGATTCGTTGATATTTTTATATTAAATATTTTAGCATAAAAAACATATAAAGATTAAAATTTTTTTAATAAAAAAAAATAAAAATATATTTATTTTTTTTTATTATTTTATCCGTTTATATTTTCTATAAAATATTTTAGAACAAAAAAAAAAAAATAAGATAAAAATATTCTCAATAGTAATAAAAATAATAATATATATAAATATGAGTTAACTAATATATTTAAGTATATATTAATTTAAAAAACTTCCCTTATTAAATATGCCCAATATACGTGGCCCTAAGAAAAAGCGTTAATGAAAAAAAAAGTAAGCTTAAATAAAATAAAATAAAATCAACAAAAAGTCATAATTTTTTTTAAAATTTAAATTAAGTTTAAATAAAATAAAATAAAATAAAATAAACAAATAGTCAAAAATTTTTTTCATTTTATAATGAATATTTTCCTTATTTTATATTATACCTTAGTCCACAAAAATTGTCTGCCATTCAAAATTTTGATTGTTTTCATATAAAACGCAAATTCAAGAAAACAACTTAATATAAAATTTGTATCTTAAAGATACGCGTGTAAGCTACTTATATAACTGCATAAAAAAAGTGCATTATTCGCACATTATGCATGCTTATATATACATACATGTATACATAATATATGTGCATATATGTATGTATATATATATATATATGTATATTTAAATGTTATTTTGGCGCCTCGCGCTGCAAACCCGAAATTAACATGTAGCTCACGTTCAACGTTTTCTACGAAGGCGACAAAACTGAAAATATAATAAAATAAAAATAAAGTAAAAAAGTAAAAAATAAAATAAAATAAATTAAAATTGTGCAACGTTGAATCACGCGCCAAACGATGACGCGGTTGATAACGAGATACTCAAATGAGCTACAATTATGGAAATGTTGTTGTTTTTGTAGATGAGTTGAGGTTAATGTGGATGTGGATGTTGAGGTGTTCATATTCGTGTTTATGGTGTTCATATTCGTGTTGCTGTTGGGGGAATAGCTCCCCTGGGTGAGCTAAAAAATCCAAAATTAAAAAAAAAATATAAATATATATATAAAGTGACCAATGGTCGAACGAACGGCCAGTCAACTGAGCTCGAGGTCAGACACATGCGTTGACAAATTACTGAAATGGGCATAAACAGGGGGGGTTTTGGGAGGTTTTGGGAGGTTTTGGGTGCTGTGTGTGGGGTGGCTGGCAAGTGGGCGGAATGAGGAAGAGAGGCATACAGTGCTATAGTAATAAATGAGTGTACACTCAAAAAAATACCATAGAATTGAGTAAACAATTTGAAAAACATAATTTTTTTGTTCTTAAAAAAAATTTATTTAAATAAAAATATATTTAAAAAAATAAATTTAAAAAAAATATATTTAAAAAAATATAATATGATTTCAAGTTCTTAAAAAAAAATATTAAAAAAAATATATTTAAAAAATATGTACTTAAAAATATATTTAAAAAAAATTATACATATAAAAATATATTTGAAAAAAATTCTTTTTCCAAAAAATTTAGCTAAAAAAAAAAAATATCATGATTTAATGGTGTGTTGTAAATTTTATCTATTTAATATATCTTTGCATATTTTTCTAAGCATTTCTAGCACCATTTATTTTTAATCAATATTTTACGAATTACAAAAATTCGTTTCTTTCAATGAGTTTTATTTATTTTATTTAAAGTTGTTATGCAAGCAAGATGTCCATGAGAAAAATATACAAAATTTTAAATTTATTCCTGTCACTGTCAATGATTTTGTAATGTCTTTCAATGTCCTTGCAGAACTGGGAAAATTCTTAAAGCTTGTAAGATTGATGATTTTTCTTGCTTCAATGACAATACTTTTCTTACAATTTACATTTAATTTTTTTTTTGATTACACTATGCAACAGCATTTTATACACAAAATAAAAATGACAATTAATTTTTATGTAAAATCGCTCTTTAATTTCGTTAAAATATTATTACATTTTTTTTTTCTTGCTAATACTTGTATATTTTAATGGCTAAAAATCGTGAATTTAAATTCTTTAAAGAAAATTATTTCGTTTAGTTTTATTTGTCTCATAGTAGCTGTAAAACTTAAACCATTTTTATAAAATTTTAACTTGTTCAGTTCTGTGTTTATTGAATATGTACTGTAAAAAAATGTTTATTAAACTTACTTTTCAACTTGTTCATACAAAGTTACAAAAAAATATACATTAAAAAATATATATACGGAACAGGCCCTTATGGTTATTTACCTTAAAACTTTTATAAAAATTGGGTTAAACTTATTTTCTTCTCTTTTCCATATCAATTTTTATTAAATTTTCTATCGATTTTGTTTGAAAAAACACTTTATTCACTTTAATATATTTCAATTTATTATATGTGAGCTAAATAAAGTATTATGATTGTTTTTATTGTATTATTTTTTTTTGTTTTTATAAATATGTATATATATTTTTTTTTAGCTATATTTTTTTAATACATTTTTTTTTTATAATTTTTTTAAATATATATATGTTATTAGTATATATTTTTTTAAATTTAAAAAAAAAAATTTTTTTTTTTTTTTTTGTTTTACTCAGCTTTTAAACACATAAATTTGCATATAAAAAAAATAGAAGAACAACCGCAATATTTTCTCTCAGTGCACATATGGCACATACACTTTACATATGTATTATTATTATGATTATCTCATGCTGAGCCGCCGCATATATACAAAATAATATGTCAACGTCAGTTTCAGGTCGTTTCAAAAATTTGTTGAAATTGAAATTGTTGAAATTGTTGTTGGCCACTTGATTTTCATGTCTCTGTTGCAATTAGTCGTAAATTGATTTTGTAATCGTTGTGCACTGTGCACAGTGCACCGTGTTGTTCCCATGCCCTACACTTGACACTTGGCAGCATAATAAATTTCCACAAAATATATATATATAAATAATTCACATTTTATCAGTCGCAATATTTCCACTGAAGTGCACAAAATGAGCGCGAAATATATAAAAATTGAATTTTTAGCGTGAAATTACACAATTGTGATATGTCAGCGATTTAAAGGCTTTTTTATGGCTATTTATAGATAGATAAACGTTAAAATTTATAAATAGACATGTCTATATTCAATTACTTATCAAATTAAATTAAATTTCATTTTTTTTCTGTTTCTTTTTACAGCACACAAATATGTCTAGCGATTCAAGTCGTCGCATTCAGGTGCCCGATGAGCTGAAGGAGGTTCTATTGCAGTTCTCCATCTCGTATCTGGTGGAACAGCCTCCGGATCTTATCGATTTTGCTGCCGATTATTTTAACAAATTGCAGGCAAATCGTCCGCTTCCAAATAACAACGATAACAATTTGGATGATGATCGACAAAGTCTCAATTCACAGGATGGCGACGGTAGGTAAAAATCTAAATTTATCATTTTTTTCAGCTGAGAGAGCTTGGAAAAAGCTAGAAAATAGAGATGACTTGGCGACCTAAAGTTGTATCTTTAATTTTAACAGATTTAATAGACTTTTTCCATCAAATTTAAATGTTTTTTTATAGTTGTTCAAGATATAAAAAATTTAAATTTATTAATTTCTAGAGCTGAATTGATGACCTGGTGACTTAAAGTCGAATTTTTAACTGCAAGAGAATGAGTAGACTTTTTTTCATCAAATTTAAATTATTATAATGGTACATCACGATATAAATTTAAATTTTTCATTTGGTTGAGTTGGTTTCTTGGTGACTTTATACAGAAATCTTAGCGATAATTATTACTGTTGACCATTTTAAGTTTTAAGATTAGTAAAATGCAAAAGAAAAATTATTTAGAGTTTTTTTTAAGAGGATTAAAATGCAAAATTTCTTTTTCCTATTTTAGAAATAGTTTGTTACGTAATTTTTCTAGAAAAATCATTATATTTCATTTTATTTTTCCTGTTTTACAATTGGTTTATTACATAATTTTTTAGAAAATTAAATATATTTTATTTTATTTTTATCTATTTATTTTTTTTTAATTACCCAAATCATTTATTTAACATCGGAAACTAAAACGATTTTTATTTACATTTTCATTTTTTTTTTCCTATTTACAAATGATTTATTAGATAAATTTTTTTTTAGAAAATTCAATATATTTAATTCTTTTCCTATTTTACAAATGGCTTATTAAATAATTTTTCTAGAAAATTCAAAATATTTTATTTTATCTTATTTTTTTTTTTTTTATTTTTTTTTTGTATACTCAACTAATTAATTTACCATCAAGAGACTAAAACGATTTTTATTTACATTATAAAAAATATTATTTTTTTTAATGAATATTTCTTAATTTTATTTTAAATGCGTATAAAATAAACAATTAATTTTTAAGCTTATGCAAAATCACAGAAAGTCAGCATGATTTAAAGGCTTTTATTTTTCTTTTAAAAAAAGTTTAATTTTTAAAAGTCATAAAAATGGTTAAATCTAATTTTTTGTTTTCATATTAAATACTCTAAAAAAAAGTAATATTTCATGAGATTTTTTATAAGCTTGCAATTAAATCTTTATTTTTTATCTAAAACTCTTTAAACAAAGTTTATTCTGAGAGCATTTTTTTTGGTATATTTCTTTATATTCTAAAATGATTGTAATTAAATAGTATTTGTGATAAACTAAAGAAAACAATTGTGAATGTTTGCGGGCCACTTTTAACTCCGAATTAAAATATAAACAATAAAAACAATTTATTGTTCTTGATCATCGTGAATTTAAAATCCATTTTAAAGCCAAGCTGGATTTGTTTTTCTAATTCCAATTTTGATTCTGATTAATTTATTAATTATCTTTGACATTAATCACAATGATTAAAATCTTCTAGTTATTCATAAATTTAAACAGATCTTAAAAGATGATTTTTATTTATCTTTCAATTAATAAAAATATTTATTAAATATGATTCCAAGCTGCTAAAACTAAATAGAACACAAATGAATTAACTTAACAATCAAATTTTCTTCTGGTTTTTTATTAACTATGATAATATATTCTTATGGTATTTTATTAATTATTAATCAAAGAATTTAAGACTTGACTAGAATTCCAATGATTAGCTTATCAATTCACGTGCTTAAATTAAATTCCAATCATTCAACAAAAAAAAGTTTTTTCAACTTGTGAAATAGATTAGAAAATGCATAATCTTATAAATACGCACATATATGTATTTTATTATTATGTATTATATTTCTATTTGTAGTTGGACTAATTTATCAACAAATTTCTTAACCAAATACGTCCTTCAAATGAGCAATGAGAACTTTGCGTGTTCTAACAAAAAAAAAATATAAAAACAAAACAAAATTCTCATGTTTGTGCGTCAATCGAGGAAACATTTTTCTAGGCATGGCTTTAACAAGGTTTCTTTGTTTTTTTTTGTAAGCTACTATATGATATTTTTAGTTAAACAACTTTTGCTTATTGCCGTCATGCAATTTGACGTCAAACGTGGCGTATGCGCAATGCGCATAATTAACCGCCAAGGGACTCGGCCTAAACAAAATTAGGCCCAAAAAAAGAAAGTTTTACACCAAAAATTTCTAATTATAAAACTGAAAAGCCACAAACGCATAAATAAGGTGGAATTTGATGTTGTTAGGGCTGCTTGACTAGCTGATACTCTGTAAATGTATAAACCTCTTTTTGACATTGATTTTTAATAGAAATATTTAATAGATAAATGGGAAATTTACAAAATTTATGGGAAAAATGTTTAAATATTTAATAAAAAATATATATAAAATATAATAAAAAAATAAAATAAAATAGACATTGAAGGAAATCATAAGTAATAACAAAAACAAAATTAAAAGTCTTGGAAAAATTTTAATTATTTAAATAAATAATAGAAATATATACATGAAATATAATATATAAAAAATAAAATATATTTATAAATTCAAGTAAATCATAAGAAATAATAAAAACAAATTTATAAGTCCGGGAAAAATGCGTAAATAAATTAAATAAATAAAAAAAAATATACATTAAATATAATATAAACATTGTAGTAAATCGTAAGTCATTTATAGAAAGCATGTTTAAATATCAAATATAAAATATATATAATTTATTATAAAAAAATAAAATAAAATATAAATTAAATTAAGCCATAAGTAATAATAAAATTAAATTTATAAGTCTGGGAAAAATGTGTAAATACATTAAATAAATAAAAAAAAATATGCATGAAATATAATAATATAAAATAATATTAAAAACAAATTTATAAGACTTTGAAAAATATATAAATATATTAAATAAATAAAAAAAAAACATACACTTAATATTATAAAACAGTGAAATAAAATAAACATTAAAGTTAATCTGAAGTCATGTATAGAAAGCCTATTTAAATATCCAATAAAAAATATATATAAAATATAATAAAAAAATAAAATTAATTAAATATTGAATTAAATTATAAGAAATAATAAAAACAAATTTATAGGTCTGGGAAAAATATATAAATAAATTAAATAAATAAATAAAAATCGAGTGTATGTTTCTGTGCCCCTTATCATAATCATAAGTAATAATAAAAACAAATTTTAACAAATATATAATAATTAATTATATAAATAAAATTTAAAATAATTTTTCAATTAAATTTTTATTCACTTAAATGTTGAAATTTTGATATACAAGTGGAATAATAATATTTATATACTTTTATAAAGAGTAAAGGCGAGTTAGCCTTTTCTACTTAATAATTCAACTTAGTATTTTATTAACTATAATTAATTCTACAATGCAACATTTAAGAGCGGGTTACAATTTTAAAATGAAAATATAAATAAATAGTTTCTAACTTCCAAACTTGAAGTTTCATTAGTTTTTATAGACTCTAAAGATTGTGATAATATTAGATTGTATTTATTGCTGTATTTTTCTGCCTGTTGCATAATTTAATACAATTTTAATATACCCCTAGCCTAAACACCCTTAATAGCTACAGGGTATACCCAAAAAAAAAGTTAATACAGTTTGTTGTTTGCTGTTTTTCACGAATTGAAAAGTTTCTAAATTTTCGGTTTTTTTTTTTTTTTGTGGGTCTGTGGCACAAAGTTTTTTGTAGCTTGTTGCCAAACTTCGTGTGTATCTACAAGAATGTATCTGTATCTTTTTTTCACACTCGCTGTCCGTCTGTCTCTCCGTCTGTCTGTCTGTCTGTCTGTCTGTCTGTATCTCAATCTTATTATTTCTCATGCAGCGCACGTGTGCGGACAATTAGCAGCAGCTGGTCACGCATCTCAAAGGACTCGCAGGACTCGCAGGACTCCACGGGCGGTATCTATGCATCTTTGGGTCAGACATCTTCGACCAGCAGAAAGCAAATTAAATAATAATGTTGATAAAGCTGTCAGGACGTAGTACGTCTCTCTCTCTCTCTCTCTCTCTCTCTCTCTGTCTCTCTTTATCCTTGTATCCTTTGCATTGTTCAGCTGCTGCCTTGATGCCTTGCGTGTTTATCTTCCGGTTAATCAAACACGCAGCGCTCAAGGGATGCCGTGTCAAGTGAGAAAATGTTGCTTCATCTCTTACGGAGGCTGGCTCTGGCTGGCTCTGACTGCTCCTCTATATCCTGTATCCTGCATCCTGTAGCCTGTATCCTGGCTCGCTGCGTTTGTCATTAAAAATCTATTAATTGCGCACACAGCACTCGAGTGCTGGGCAAACAAGTCAAGGCCCTGCCTCTGTCCTCTCTGTCCCCTCCATCTGCCACTTTATTTATGTGCAAACATGCACATTAGCGTTGGCTAAGTTATCGATAGTTTAGTCAATCGATAGTTTTGATGGATGCGACATAAATTGTGAAAGGTTTTAGGGTAATAATATATCCTATATTGAAATTTAAAATCTGCTTAAATTGGTTCTTAAGTCTGATAAACTTACTGAGAAAATATTTCTTTATAAGTATTTATATTTATTCCCACAAAAAATCCCCTAATTACAAAATGATATTTATTTTTAGCGAAAAAAAGACAAACACTTTTATAAAAAAAAAAACTTATTTAAAGATTTTTATATTTGCATTCAAAAAAAATTTAATTTAATCAAATTATTATTTATTATTATTTACATGATTAATTACTATACAAAAAATAATATAATAACTAAAAAAAAAAACAAATGGAGGGAGTGCTAACATCTACGGCCATCGACTACAATTTAATCATAAACTGATTTTAAAACTTCTATTTTTTTTTTTTTTTTTGAGATTAATAAAATAATTCTAATACAGTTATTTAAAAAAAATGTACATACAATTTTTAAAAAATTACAATTATATTTTAAGCTATTAAATATTCTAACATAGCAGTTATTTTTATGATTTTTACATTAAAAAAATAATCAATAATTTTCAGAGCCACAAAAATAATAATTATCGATAAACTTCAACATTTTTCGCTCTTTTTTTTATAAGCAATTTAAGAAAAATATCAAAAAAGAATTATTAATAAATTGTGAAAAGAAAACCTTGCCAATTATAAAAGAAAAAATGATATTTTATTTTATTTTATTATTATTTAAATTATTATCAAAACGTTGACTGATTTTTCTAAATTTCTTTCTTTTTTTTTTGATGAAGAAAAATCAGTTTTGCGGTTTTGATTTCATGTCGATGTGACTTAAATGCGTATTCTATATAGAACTTATACATTTAATGGTAAATTTGAGGTTTTTCCTTGCCGAATTATTTCGTTTTTCAACAATCCAAATTCCATATTTTCCTTTAATGATACAATCGATATCCTTTATTTCCTGCTCTTATTTATAAATGAATGTTTAAATTGTTCTATATCATTTAAATAATGCAAAATGTAAGATTTAAGTGTCGACATGTACTTTTTTTAGGTTTTATAGTATTGATTGTAGAGAAACTTCGATATTAGCTCAAGACACAACCATAATATATACAATAATATAATAAAATATATATATATAATATATCAATATAGTTCGTGTATCATCATTTTATATGTTATTCCTATATCCTATATTCCTATATCTCATACCCATATATAAATGAATATAAAAATTACCTTTTAAAAAGAAAATTTAAGAAAAATGTAATTCATCGAAAGAGACCTTAATAATATTGTGGCTGTAAAAATAAAATAAA
>JAWNNH010000795.1:0-111017 GCA_035043045.1 Hirtodrosophila alboralis | reverse complement strand
TTTTACAACAAATATGTATAATATTTTTTTAAGGAAATTTCGATAATTCTTTGAACAAAGTATTATCATTAAACATGTCATTGTATCTATCTTATCATTCATTTCTTTCAGATTTGGTTATTTTATGGAATACTGTGCACACTTACTTTAATAAGTTAATCAAAAAATTTTTTTTTTCATGAAACAAAATCAATTAAGAAATTAAATGCGAGTTCTAATTTTAATTTTGGTCACTTTTCAATCCTCCTTTTTTTGATTAGCAGCTACACGCCAGGCACCCACCAAATAACGTAACCAGATCATAAACAAATCAGTGCCCATTTGCAGCCACGACCAGAAAGGCGACAATTTCGAGCCATCAATTTCTGTCCAGCGCACAGCCACCTCTGACATGGGCAGCTGCAGGCGTTCAGCAAGATACAGCAGCTCCACATCAAAGGCCCAGCGCTGCACATGAAGGCTATTAAAGAGCTTACGTGCTGTGGCACGCGTAAAGAGCTTAAAGCCGCATTGAGTGTCGCGTATTGAGCGCACAGAAAAGATCCAGACAAGCGTGTGAAATCCATGCATCAGTATGGTGCTGCATTAAAGCAATCATTAAGAAATACAATTAAAAAGCCGCTAAGTTAACTTGCTTACCGCAAAAAACTGCGCGTGGCAATTGATTCATCCTCCAGATGTGCACGTGAACCAATGGCAATGCCATCGTGCCGCCACTCTGGCGCCAGACTAGACAAAGCTTCAGATAGTTTATCATAATCAGCAAATTTTGTGGCACCATCAGCATCTGCAAAGAGCAATTGACGACCACGTGCGCTCAGCATGCCCAGACGCACAGCGCCTCCCTTGCCACGATTCTCAACCAGTTCCAGCACACGAAATTTATCTACGCCGTGTTTCTTTGAATATTTAAGCGCCAAGGAAACGGTTGCATCGCTGCTGCCATCGCTGACGATAATCACCTCATAGCTAAAGTTTGACTCTTGGTTGGCCTTTGCATCCAGAAAAGTCATGCACTCGTCCAGCATAGCAGGTACTACATAATCATGTGATGATTACTCATAGCATAAACGTATATCATACGTACTACAGAAACTTACATCGTTTTTCCTCATTATATGCCGGCACGATGACGCTAAGCTCCAAGGTTGGCGAGTCATCCAAACTAGGAAACTCGATTGTTTTAATGGTCTTGGGATCCAAATAGAATTTCTCATCCTTGTGTCGTATTATGCTTGGATAAGGCTTCGTTTTGTATAGCAATACAAGCACCGCCTACAAAAATAAAAATAAAAAAGATATATATATCAAAAACTATCAATCAAATTCTGTGTGGGATGGTTATCGGTTTATTATTTACATACCAATACGACAACTGCAAGCACGAATGCAAGCAGATAACAGCAGATTTCCAGCAGGCATGCCAGCATGTTTGAAGCGTATTTGTTTTAAATTAACGGCTATCTGTGGCTAGTAGACATCACTTATTTAATTTGCGCGAAAATACAAAAATAAAAGCCACGTATTTTGTTTCAACTTTGCGTTAGCAGCAGCTGATAAAAATTCTCAACACAAACATATATCGATATCGATGGAAGCACAGTGCTGCCAGATTCTGCACAAAACTTAGCGGATCATGCATTTGGTTTGAACTAATCAGCAACAAATCAGTTCAATCAGTTCAAATCAGTATATTTAAAAATATCACATTTTTCGTCAGTTTTGTAATAGTAGCAGCTGGAATAATTAAAAGTCATCAAACATTTACCGACTTCAATATTTGTAGCCATAATGCTGCCAGACAGTGCATTGAGCTCTTGTTGCCAGACAACCACTAGCTCGTTTAGTTTAAAATTTAAACTTGACTGCATTATATATGTTATTTTATTTAATTTAAATTTTTTTGAATACGAAAAGTTGTTATAAATAATTATTTTTAAAATTATTATTTTTAAACAAAACTGACCTAGCGCAACAAGTGCTTAAGTGTCCAGCAATGCGACGGCTTATTGCGCCTGCGCTGTCTTTAATGATTCTTTCGCTCCCAGCCAGATACACACTTAAGAATTTTTCAGCAGAGTTTGTTTGCTCTGCAATAAAATGTTTGTGTAAATTGAAATAGTGTAAATTCAATATAAAATGGAACTGGTACTGCTGATCGTGGTAGCATGCCTTGGCCTGACCAGCAGCGTCAGTGCCAACAAACTACATCTGCAAGCAAATGTGGGCGAACTATTTTCGTATAAAATCGAGCCACAGCTTTTCAACTGGACGCATCAAGTGATTAGTGAACAGTTTCGCTATAGACCCTCATTGCAGAATTATCCCGATCTACCTAGCTGGATGCGTTATATGTATAGCCATGAATATCATGCGGGATATCTATATGGCACGCCGCCAGGCTCTGCAGCTGGGCAATCTCTAAGTCTCGATGTGGTGGCCTTGAATCGTCAGAATTATGAGACACGCCAGTTGGTTATATCCATGTTTGTGGCCCATAAATTTGTCGTGCCCAATGTGGTGCAAATGAAGATCGATAATCTGAATTGGGTGCATCTGATGGATCCGGGACGCGTGGAGAACTTGCGCAACATCTTTCGCAAAGATCTCTGGCCGGGCAGTAAAGAGGATTTAAGTGTTATATTCATGGAATCGGCTGTCAATATGGGCGGACGTTTACCTCTACGTCCGCAGCAGCGTGAAGGGTGAGTTTGACTGGATAAAATTGCAAAATATTCTGACTAACTGTTCGAACTGTTTGCTTACATATCAATTCCAGTGTCATTGTGCATGTTGGTAGCTTTGCACAGTTCTCGCCGCGTCTCATGGAGTTGCAGGAGGAAGTGCGTCCGCTTTATAAACTGCCCTCGTGCACATACAAGCGCACCTCTGTGCAAAAGACATTTGAAAATGTTGGCTTCAAGCTGGATTGGTGTGCCTTTAAAATGATCGGCATGGAATCGCCCACCGAGGTGCTCTATCACAATAATCATGCCAGTGGACGACTGAAGGAGCAGCAGCTGCATGAGGAGCAGCGCCACAATGAACCCTGGCTAGCCATTCCACGTGAGGATATACCCATGCGCAACTATATTGATGAGTTTGCCTTTGCCTTTGCCATTCCAGGCATGATTCTGGCCGTACTTATTGGTATACTCTCGGCTGTACTGTGCTTTCAGCATCATAAGTTGTAAGTGAATAGCATTAAATTTGTAAATTATGATTTTAAATTTTTAATTTCTTATGGTTTTTTATTTAGTTATGATCCACCTTCCGAGTTTTTCTTTGCCAATATTTTTCACATATGCGAAGAGTCTTGCGCAAGTACGCAAAGCGAATCGGAAAATGAAGAGGACAGGTGATTTTTTTAAATTTATATTATAATTATAATGTTTAATTTGTACATATAGAAACTTGTATTTTAAACTGATTTACTTTTCAGCTCTATTCATTTGGAATATCCCATGTCATCCACCCTACATATGGTTCAGGACTCTGATACAAGGCCAATGCAACCGATGACAACGCTAAAGAGCCTCAAGGATCCGAATTTTCTTCTGGACAATACAAGCATACGTTCCCAAAGGTTTGTAGCATCGTTGTCTAATAATCGTTGTATCTTCTACTTGTTACAAAGCACACTGAAGCTTTGTCCGAGCGTGGAGTAAACAAACCTATGAATTTTATCCAATCTTTTATTAACCTAATAAATATTTTGCAGTCCAAACAATAGCTTATATCAGCTGGACAGCGGTGCCTCTGGCATCTATGCACGGCCCAATCCACCACCATATAAGGGCGGCACTTTGGGACGCAATGGAGTGGACATTTGACAAACATCGCCTAGAGTGCTCTATTGTTAAAGACGCCTCAGTTTAAAAAGTAATATACAACAATTTAGCTGCAATTGCCGGTAAAGCAGTAAAGCGCTTGTTAGACAATGTAATTCTTGTGTGGTAGCCTGTAATTTAGGCTTTAAAGTTGGTGCTTAAACCCAGACTTCGACTAACAAGCGCCTAAAACCATACATACAATATGCAATATATCACAAAGTCGGGCATATCATAATCGCATCGAATTAAACATTAAAATATCAATTATATAGTGTTGTGGGTAGCGAAATTTAGTTGTGATTTTTAACTTTGTTGCAAATAAATATAAATATAAAATTAAAGTTTTGAATGTCAAGCGCGCTTTTTAAATCATTCACACAAAAAGACAAGTTAATTTAAAAGATGCGCCCTTGCAAAGCATGCAGCCCTGCACACGCTTGCCATTCACTTAAAAACGCCTGCATTACTGTTGAGGTCGTGCGCTGCTGATAAGCTAGTGAAAGTCGTTGGCTAATAGCTTTCTATTTAATGCACATTTTAAATTAAAACTTACGTGTTACTTTCTCGAAATGGTCCTAGCATTGATTGGCTCCTTGGAGGAGCTCATCGATCAATACAAAATCAATTTAATTCAGTTGATTTTTATCATATTCATCATAACAATCGTCTTTCTGGGCAGTCTAATGACCCTAGTGGAGTCGCATCTACCCAACAGCATACGACAGTCGTTCCGTTATGGAAAGCATAGTCATAAGGGTGAAACGGATGCATTGGTTAACCATTTAGAGGTACCTAAAGCGTGGTTCAGTCATTTCTACGTTTTCGCCTTGTTTTGGTCATTGCTGGCGCTTTATTTCATCAGCAGCTCGATTCTAAGCCAAACTACGGCGCCAGAGTATGTGCTACGCTTTCTGGACTTTATGTGCGGCGGACGCAGTCAGCGCCAGGTGCAGGTGGACTCCAATACAGCACTTCTGGGCACCTTACTACTTAGCTTGCAGTGTGTGCGTCGCTTCTATGAGACAAATTTTGTGCAAATCTTTTCGAAGCGAAGCAAAATGAATCTTTCGCATTACGCGGTCGGTTATGTTCATTATTTTGGTGCCATTGTCTCGCTGCTGTCCAACACAGAGGGCTTTGTACGTGACTCCAAGCCAGCTCAGCTAACGCTAACCAATGTATCACTGCTGCAAACAACATATTTTATAATCTTCCTGTTATCTTGGCAACAGCAATATGCCAGCAATATATTGCTGGTTAATTTGCGTAAAAATGTCAAAACGGGCACTGTCAAAACGGAGGAACATCTGCTGCCCAAAGGTGGCTGGTTTAATCTAATTTCTTCGCCACATATGCTCTTCGAGGTGATCATGTATTATTGCCTGGCAGATCTATTTACGCCCATACGCACATGGAAGCTTATATTTATCTGGGTGGCCAGCAATCAAACGATTAATGCACTGCTAACACATCAATGGTATAAGGAAAACTTTAAGGACTATCCAAAGCGACGACATGCCATCATTCCCTATCTGCTGTAATAGTAATAGTAATAATAATCGTTGTAGTACTAATTTAGTAGTGGCATTTATTATTATTATTAAACTTGTTTTACACACATACACACACGAAGTAATTGGTGCTTGCTGTTATTCAATTTGAACTATATAAAACGTTAATAACGTTCCACGCGAACTTCAATTCAAAAAGGCGACAGTCGATTTTATTTGAACAAGAAACTGCAAAGAAAAAAATACATCAAAATTAAATGGGATTTGATAAATATGCTACGATAGCGCTGATAAGAGATAAATTATTCAAACTTTATGTTATTTATGTATATTGCCGATAATTTGATTAGTTTAAAGCACAAGTCAATAAGTCGTAACAAAACGATAAAAAATAATGTATATATTTTTTTAAAACCATTTCTCAAAGTCTTATTTTCGGTCCTCATAAAAGAATTTGATTTTTTGATACCCTCATAACAGTCATTTGTTTCAAATGTAAACTTACAGTTTGCTGTGAAGTCATTTAATATATAAATATAACGAATATTTGAGAACAGGAAAAAATCAGAGGGCACTAGATTAAATCTGCTTTGCGTGTTGTAGGCTTTAAATAAAAGTTTTTTCACGACACAACATTCATATTTACAAATTTTTAAAAGTTCACATATGTAGGTTAAATATCGATTAAATTTTAGACAGCAGTGTTATAGAACATATGATCAATAATTGAGTTCGTAAATTATACTATCAATTTCCTAGTTTTTTTAAATGACTTATTAAACAATCCGTCTATTACTATTAAAACAAACAAGAGGCGATTATTCACAATAGTTAACACTTACCTGTAAGGATAACCCTGCGCCTTGGAACGGAATACGGATAGCAAAAAGGAGAAGAATACCGTTAACAATACCAGACCAGCCATGGCCATAATACGATTTCTATTGTGTGCCTTCTGTGTGCCCGACTCAATCAGCAAAATCATGCCCAGCACAATCATTGCATCTGCATAAAACAAAATGTAATGAATTTTATAGAAAAAACTTTAGCCATCTTTCGAACTCACTTAAAAACATGACAATATAGGTTTCCACAACCAGTTGACCCTGTGAGGAGCCATGAATGTAGGCAACGCCACCGTTTTGCGTTTTATGCACCAGCGGTGGTCCACGTATGTGATTCCACATTTGTCCCGATATCATTGCAAAGCAAAAGCACACGGCAATAGCACCCCACAGATTTTTGTTGTACAAAAACTCCAGATTGTTGCGTCGAATGTATAAGAAGCTGCCCACCAATGCTGCCAGTGTGATCATGGCTACAGTTCCAGAATAATTTGGTGGTCGGAATATGCGTATTGTTATATCGGTGCGTTCGGCCACAAATTTAGCTATGGAATCTGCGGCAAAGCCAACGCGGTGTATGTCCATAGTATCGGCTCCCTTTGGTTTGCCCTTGGCCGGGAAATGCATAAAAACGGGCGCTGTATTTAGGCGCAACATTTGGAATACATCGGAGCCTTCGTCAAAATCAACCATCGCAAAGAAGAGTTTGTTGGAATAGATGGGCGAAAAGCGATACGAGTTGGCCACAATGCTGAACTCATCGTGCGCATGACGGCATATCTGGCATTGGCGTGACGGCGCCAGTGCCGTAAGCATAACAATCATTGAATAGTTGCGCGGGGTGTTTTTCACATAATCTCGGAACTTTTGGCCATTGAAGCGCAGCAACGGTTTCTTCATATTCATGTCCATTAGATTTTGCACTTTTTCCGTTAGTGAGAGACTCGCCTACAAAAATAAAAACAACATTGTTTACATCTCATCCAGCATTTGTTTGCCGGCTTTCAGAGCCGGTTAGTATTCATGAGCCCATAGAACGAACGCGGTACAGTGACGTGGCCGTGGCTATAGAAGCAGGCGTGCTGTACATACCTTCTGTTTACCCTGGGCTGCGACAAAGATTAGGCATCCTAATAGCACAACCAGCGCACCTAAGAGTGCGTTGCGCAGCAGCTTCATTTTGCGGCAATTGATTAAAGAATTTTTACTAAATTGCAAATCAAAAAATCACAGCGACAAATGTGTAATAAAAAAAAAACACTTTTGTGGCAGCGCCGTTGCTTGCAGCTGATTGTGAATGGCAGCTGTGTGTTGGCGTTGCCAGACTGCTGATAATCTTAATCTTCTTCTGCTTGCTGTGTGGCCAGTCACATGTACACGTCGTCGGCTAGTCAACTATTCGCGTTAACGAGACGCGTTGGTTGACGAATTTTTTATTTGTGTTTATTTTATTTTAACTTAAAGTGCAACTTATTTTTATTGTGCAGAATCCTAGCATTAATTGCCATGAGCGATGTGTTAAAGAACTCGCAAGAGCGCTCGCGTAAACGAAGGTTACTGCTTGCCCAAACGGTGCGTAAATCGCTATAAAAATAGGCTTCGATTTTGTGTATATGTTGAATTCTTAATTTTATTGCAGCTCGGTTTGTCCAGCGTTGATGAGCTAAAAAAAGTACTCGGCAATGCAGAAGATAGCAATAACTATGCTGGTGTGGGTGGTAGTCGTCAGCTTAATGCCAGTGGACAAAGAGATGAGGAGGATGGCGCCGGTGCCTCATCATCGTCAAAGACACCAAACGAGATCATTTACAGGGATTCATCAACGTTTTTAAAGGGCACACAGTCTTCCAATCCGCATAATGATTACTGCCAACATTTTGTAGACACGGGCCAAAGGCCACAAAACTTTATACGCGATGTCGGACTCGCCGATCGTTTCGAGGAGTATCCCAAACTGCGAGAGCTTATCAAGCTTAAGGATAAGCTTATACAGGATACCGCATCAGCACCAATGTATTTAAAAGCCGATCTCAAATCATTGGATGTCAAGACTTTGGGCACAAAGTTCGATGTTATACTAATTGAGCCGCCTTTAGAGGAATATGCTCGAGCAGCGCCCGCTGTGGCCACAGTTGGTGGGGCGCCACGTGTCTTCTGGAACTGGGATGATATACTCAGTAAGTTGCTTAATAAATCCGATTGACATTTTTCATTTATCAATGTGACTTTTTTAAACAGATTTGGACGTTGGCGAAATAGCCGCACATCGTTCGTTTGTGTTTCTTTGGTGTGGGTCATCAGAAGGTCTGGATCAAGGACGCAATTGTCTTAAGAAGTGGGGCTTTCGACGCTGCGAGGACATTTGCTGGATACGCACAAACATTAACAAGCCAGGTCATTCCAAACAGGCCATACCCAAGGCTGTTTTCCAGCGCACAAAGGAGCACTGTCTGATGGGCATCAAAGGTACCGTGCGCCGTTCTAGTGATGGTGATTTTATACACGCTAACGTCGACATTGATCTTATAATATCCGAGGAGGAAGAATTTGGCAGCTTTGAGAAGCCCATCGAAATCTTTCATATCATTGAACACTTTTGTCTAGGCCGGCGGCGTTTACATTTATTTGGACGAGATTCTAGCATAAGGCCGGGCTGGCTAACAGTTGGACCAGAGCTAACCAATTCTAACTTCAATGCCGAATTATATCAGACATATTTTGCGGAAGCGCCCGCCACCGGCTGCACCAGCCGCATTGAATTGCTGCGGCCAAAGAGTCCACCACCAAATAGCAAAGTATTGCGTGGACGCGGACGTGGTTTTCCACGTGGTCGAGGCCGGCCCAGATAGTCACTCACTACATTGCATGTATTCTAGTTTTTAATTAAAAACAAAAAAAAATGTTTACTGATTCAAAAATGGCAATCGAATCTTGCGACAGAAAATATTACATTTTTGAAAATTATTTACTCTGTCCCGCAACACTTTTTGCTTATGTCAATGTGTTCTTTGTAATGATAGGATTAAAGCTAAAATAAATACTATTGCTGCAAACTATGATGTTTATTTAGATGGCGCATATAAACGTCCAGGTCATCCTCCACATCTTCACCATTGCTAGATGAGCAGTGATCAAGTGCTACCTTTGGCGTTGTTGCCTCATCATCATCTTCGCTACCTTCAAAATAGGCATCCTCTTCGTCGCGTTCGATTTGCTTGAGATCATCAAGCTGGGCATTGTCATCTACAGCAGTGTAATCAAAATCGGTATCCTGACCGCTGAGAAAACGTTCCTTCATCAAACCTATAAACTCATTACGCAGCAGCTCTCGCTCGCCAGCATTGTAGTACTCAGGTGTGATTATTCTGTTGACAATGGCGGGTGCTGTTGCTTTAGTGTGGCGACTGGTGGAGCAGGCCACAGGTTCTTCATCATCAAATCCGCCCCATTGCTTGCGACACGCGTCAGGCACTTCACAATCTGAGCTGAGTGGTGGTGTTAACATTGCCGCCGACTGTGTTTCGCAACTGATATCAACCTGCTGCAGCAATTCGTCACGCTGTTTTTGCTCTAGAGTATGCATGAGTATGCCCGAGAAGCTTGTATTACGCACATCGTAGCTGTCACGTTGCTTTTTCTCCTCTTCAGTCATGTATTGTCCGACTAGCTCTTGGTACAGCTCTGGGGCACGTTGCATCATTTCGTGCTCACTGAAATATTCACCTTTTTGGAGTAGTTGCTGCATGGCGTGATAACGTCTATTCTTAACGCATACCGTGCGCGTGTGTAGCTTACGTTTAAAATCTTCGAGTAGCAGACAAATATCATCTAGATTCTCGTCCGGCTTGATGGGTTCCTGTACGCCCAATGACTGAAAGTCGCTCAATTGTTGCTCGTTCAGATAGCTACCAAAACGTATTAAGAAGTTTTCCCGATTTTTATGAAACGCTTCCTGTGCAATTTGTTGCTTCTCCATTGGGTTCAACTCGGGGTCATCGATTTGTTGTGATTTAAAGACAATGTTGTCATTCTCAGCTAATGCTTTGAATATATCCACGAGTTGTGTTGGTAGTTCAGCTGCATCTGAGCTGTTTTCGTTTCCCGCAGCTTCTGTTTGTGTCATTATATTAATAAATTTTGTAAACAAATGCTTCTTCTTGAGTTGTAGCCATTCTACGCGAATGGCAAATTATTTTTGAAATAATCTAATTTTATTAAAGTCTATCTATAGATAATAATAAAATGATATAAATAAAAAGAAATAAAATGATTCACAAGAAATAAATTGATTAAATACAATTTTTTTTTTTGTTATTTTGCGCACTTCCTCTTGCTATTGAAAGGAAGCTCTTTTACCATTCAAGTGTAAACGTTACAGCTGTTTGTATAACCACGACAGCTGTTTTTATTTAGTTAGTTATAAACAAAAGCGGCGACGGCGACAACTTTAATCAGTATCGCGCAAAACGAAATAATAAAGGGCTATACGCAGCAAATATTTATCGCTGCTTATGACTACCCGCCGCGCTCTGTGCTGCCTATTAGGAAATCGCAAATGATGACTAATATACGCCGCTGCGTCAAGCAAAAAAGAAAAAACCCAAATTTTGAATTTTCTCGTCTACGATAAATAATATAAAGAAACCATGTCGTCGGACAGTGATTGGAATTTCAAATGGAACTGGACACACTTTTGTCCAACAGGCCTGAAGCCTTTCGCCAACGACACCAACGATCTGTTGCCTTGTTTCCAAAAGACATTGCTCCAATTGCCCGTCTACACAATCTTTGCTGCAATATCCGCCTACAATTTTGGCAGCCACATTCAACAGATAACACGAAATAGCACCCAATTGCAGCTGCTGACATTGCGTACAGTGTTTAGTATTATTTTAGCACTATTGCCCGTATCGAAAATATTTGTATTTCATCGGGCTGGCATCGATTTATATGCCGTCGATGTGCTTGTCGTAAGCGCCGAATGCATCATGTGGGTTGTACACTGTGGTAAGTTTTTAAATTGATCAATTCTGTGCTAGATTTTCAAAGGATTCCGATATTATGCTATGTACTAGCTTATCCGGCGTGTTTGCTTTTGTTAAACAAAACTTGGTTTTTGTTATTATATTACATATTGCTAAATATTTTATTACATGATTTTTTAAATTTTTTATGGAGCCTAGAACCTTTTTTGAATGTGATTGCAATAACCAGACGAACCGAAAATTTGAGACATTTGATTTATCTTGTAGTTTCGAAAATATAATTCTGGGAATTAAGATATATCTACCTCAAGATTTTCCAAAATAATAGTTTCCTAAACATTACTTTTAGAATTTTTAGATATATTTTATTAGGAGCTGGTTACGTTTAACTTCCCAACTAGCCTAATAAATGGTTCTCTTTTTTAACTAACTTTAAATTTGTAATTTGCCTTTATTTTCTTAATTATATTATAACATTATTAATATAATAGATTGGTGAGTGATATTCAGATTTTAAGGATCAGTTAATGTAACACATGTGTTATGCAGCATTGTGGAAATTATTCAAAAACTTAATGATTGTGGTTTCCTATCCCTATTCTTCAATTAAAAAATACTCAGAGAGAATTTCAAAGGCTACCTGAAAATTAGTTGTATTTTGGTTATAGTAAGTCTGAGCATTAATTTTAAGTGACCTCGACGAATATCGAAGCAAAACTATTATATATAATCTATGAAAAACTAGCAATAGATCGCCCCTTTCAACTCTCAACCCAATTGTATTATCCATTTAATCTTCTTTATAGGTTACCTGCTGACGGCGAGACATTATGGCTCATTAAGTCATCGCGGAACCTTATTTATGAATGTGCTGTGGCTTATGGTTGTAGTGCTTGATGGTATTTGGTTGCACACCAGTCGACACTTCGATTGGTGGCCCTGGAGTCTGGCCACGCTGCTCTGCGATCTGTGCTATGGCGCCACATTGCTACCCAAGGGAAGCGCTATCGTTGCAACGACAACCTCTACTGCTTACAGGGATCGTGAACAGGAGGCATTGCTGAGCAATCGTTATACCTACTTTAACTTTGAGTTAAATGAGGCGTTGTTGGGTCATGCCCAGGATGAAGCCGGCTGGGCATCACGCTTCATTTTCCACTGGGTACACCCATTGATTGGTAAAGGTGTCGCCGGAAAATTGCGTCGAATTGAGGATCTATTTGATCTGCCGGATGCACTGAACATAACACGCTTAAGTGAGCGACTGCATCTGGCGCTTTCACAATCGCAGAGCTTATTCCGTGCACTGCACAAGTGTTTTGGATTTGAATTCTATTTGATTGGAATACTGAGGCTTGTTGCGGATATTAGCAGCTTTGCAGGACCATTACTGCTGGGCGGACTACTGCAACAAAGCAGCGCTAAGGATAATGAATCGGATAATCGAGCATATTACTACGCCTTGGGTCTGTTTGGCAGCACGCTGCTCTCGGCTCTGTGTGGATGTCATTTTGATTGGCGCATGGCAATGGTCAGCATGAAGATGCGCGTCGGTGTTATCAATAGCATCTATCGCAAAGCGCTGGAGGCACGCGGCGTTCGTGAGTCGCGGCCTGATATGTTAAATCTAATGTCCACAGATGCGGATCGCATTGTCAACTCTTGCATTAGCTTTCATTTCTTTTGGAGCATACCGTTCAAGCTATTTACAACATTGTATTTACTATATCTGCAACTGGGGGCTGCCTTTTTGGCAGGCTTGGTCTTTGCCACGCTGCTAATACCTATTAATCGCTGGCTGGCCAATCGCATTGGCATCTATTCGACGGGTTTAATGACCGCCAAGGATGCACGTCTGTCGGCCACCACTGAGACTATGGAGGGCGCCAAACAGATTAAGACCAATGCCTGGGAACCGATTTTCATAACCAAAATACGCAAACTACGTGATGTGGAGCTCAAGTTTTTGTCCAAGCGCAAATATCTGGATGCGATGTGCGTTTATTTCTGGGCCACGACGCCGGTGCTCATGTGCCTGCTTACATTTGGCATGTCCGTGCTACTGGGCAATCCATTGATTGCCTCTACTACATACACCAGCGTCGCTTTGCTTTACATGCTTATTGGACCATTGAATGCCTTTCCCTGGGTGTTGAACGGACTGATTGAGGCTTGGGTATCACTGCGACGTGTACAACAACTGATGGATGTGCCCAACTTGGACTACTCAAGCTACTACAATCCCATCATGCGTGGCAGTGCCATACCAGATGCAACTGCCAGCGTGCTGCAAATGAAATGCGCACACTTTGCACACGACAGTGAGCACAACGATAATGATACTACTGTATCCCAGTTTCGGCTCAAGGATATCAATGTGGACATTAAAGCCGGTCAGTTGGTTTGCATTGAAGGACCTGTCGGTGGTGGTAAAAGCAGCTTTCTAACGGCCATCGTTGCCGGCCTGCAGTGTCTCGATGGCGAAGTGTGCGTTCAGGAGCTAACCACAGGCTTTGGCTATGTGCCACAATCGCCTTGGCTGCAACGGGCCACCATAAGGGACAACATTGTGTGGGGCAGCCACTTTGACGAGCAATGGTATAAGACGGTATTGCATGCCTGTGCCCTCAACGAGGATATTCGCACACTGGGCAGTGATCTCAAGGGCGTTGGTGAGAACGGACGCACTTTGTCTGGCGGACAACGTGCACGTGTCGCACTGGCGCGTGCTGTCTACCAAGACAAGAAGGGTGAGTCTCATTATAAGCATGCAAAAGGATATTATAAGATTGTCACGAAATGTGTTCATGTTTGATATTTATTTTCTTTCTCAGTCTATCTGCTGGATGATGTGCTGTCTGCTTTGGATGCCCATGTGTCGAAGCATATTATACGGCACTGTCTGTTGGGTCTGCTCAAGCATAAGACACGCATTGTGGTAACACGCAGCACACAATTGTTCTTCCATGCCAATCAGATTCTACATGTGAAGGATGGACAGTTGCGGCCCAGTGACTACATGACCGAAAGCATTGATTTGAGTCTGGATGAGGAATCGCCAGGCGAATCACTATCCATGCGTCGCTGTTCCGTGGAGCTGCCCAATGTGACAGCCGATGAGGACAACAAAAGCGTTGATAGCTTGCTGCTGGAGGAGTCGCGCGAATATGGTCATCTTGCAGGCAATGTATTTACCTGTTATTGGCGTGCTGTTACCACACCGTTGGCCCTCACTGTGCTGCTGTTTGTGCTACTCATGCAGTTGACACGTAATTTAAGCGATGCATGGCTGGCACACTGGGTAACGGAGACAACGCTTGATAGTCATCCCAATGACACATCGCTGGGACATCAACTAATGCGTCCTGACATGGAGATAAATAACAGCACCTCAGCCCATACCATAGGCTATTATTTGGGCATATTTGCGGGCATTGCTGTGACCAATTCCATGGTGACCTTAACGCGTGCCTTTCTTTTTGCCTACGCGGGCATTAAGGCTGCAATATTTATGCATGAGCAGCTGCTCAAGCGTGTCATGTTTGTGAGTAGAAAAACTTTTTTGATTACATTATATTCCATTAGCAATAATTAATGTTAATCTAATTGTTTGCAGGCCAAGTTTAATTTCTTTGATGTGACCTCGGTGGGTCGCATACTCAATCGTTTCTCGTCGGACACAAACACCGTGGACGACTCGCTGCCTTTTATATTAAATATATTACTGGCACAGCTGGCAGGTTTGGTAGGCGCCCTTTGTGTCAGTTTGTATGCTATGCCCTGGCTGGGCCTGGTAATTATACCCATGGTGCCGATCTATTTAAATTTGCAGCAGCGCTATCGTCATGCTTCACGTGATATTAAGCGTTTATCGAGCAATGCCATGTCGCCGCTGTATACACACTTCACGGAAACCCTGCAAGGTTTATCCACAATACGGAGCATGCGTGCGAGTGCACGTTTTCAGCGAGACTTTCAGGGCAAGCTAGAGGAGAGCATAAAGGCGCAGCTATCGTCGGCTGCGGCACAACAGTGGCTGGCATTGCGTCTTCAGCTGTTGGGCGCATTTTTGGTGGGCGGTGCTGGTTTATTAGCAGCATTAACAGCATCGCATACAACAAATCCTGGACTTGTGGGGCTGTGCATATCGTATGCACTTTCTATAACAGGACAGCTTGGTGATTTGCTGCATGCGGTGGCCGAGACAGAGCAGGAATTGGTGGCCGTGGAACGTGTTGATCAGTATTTGCAGCTAGAGACCGAACAGAATGCTGAAGGCTGTGCAGATCCACCATTCGGTTGGCCCACACAAGGTGTGCTCAGCTTTAAACAGGTGCAGCTTAGCTACAGGGAGCATTTGTCGCCAGCGCTGCGTGGCATTAGCTTTGAAACGGAAGCATTTGAGCGCATTGGAATCGTAGGACGCACTGGAGCCGGTAAGAGCTCTGTGCTAGCTGCCTTGCTGCGTGTTGCGCCGCTATCCCAAGGTGAAATTTATCTCGACCAGATGAATCTAAAGACTTTAGCGCTGAGCGTACTACGCGAACGTATTGGCGTCATCACACAGGAGCCTTTCCTTTTTGCAGGTAACTCAATTGACTGCATAAATTAATTCTACGATTGCTAAATTTTTGAATTTCGTTGTTAGGCACGGTGCGTGTCAATCTCGACCCCAGTGGCAGTTATTACGACTCGGAGATTTGGCATGCGATTAAGAATTCAGCTGCCGCCACGCTGCTTGTCCAACAACTTGGTGGCTTGGACGGACGCGTAGAGCGATCCGGTAATAATTTATCAGCCGGACAGCGGCAATTGTTGTGCCTGGCACGAGCACTGCTCAAAAATGCAAAGGTCGTTTGCATTGATGAGGGTACCTCTTCGCTAGACGATGAATCCGATCTGTGCATGCAGCAGGCATTACGAAATGCTTTTAAGAGTTGCACACTAATCTTTATTGCACATCGATTGCGTGGATTGCAGGCCATGGATCGCATAATTGTGCTGGAAGACGGAAACATTTGTGAGCAGGGTAAACCACAGGAACTGGCTGCAAATAGTTCATCCATCTTTTACAGCATGCTGCAGGCGCAGGATATTAGTCCTCATGATTTTGCTAAAATCGATTAGCAGCAGTTCCCGTTGTAAATATTTATAAGAATTCTACTACTATGTTTATCCATAGAATCATTTAATCTTTTATGCAATAGTTCTTCTGTGTATATTTATTGTTTTATAATTTTATTTGTGTATCTAGTTGTTAGTTTTTAATGTCAAACACCAAATAAATTACATTTCATGCGATTGAGAATATATCTGGTTTAGGATAACAATATTTATATAAACTTGAGTAGTTTATAGAATTTAGTAATATGTTGTGAATATACCTATTGCAATTATATTGAAATATATCAATAAATTGACACACAATTAGCAGCTCTACATATTGCAATTATACAGAAATATATATATATATATAAAATAAAAAAAATTATTTTTCTTAAATACATACAAATATATAAAATATATCTTTCTAGTATGTTTTTTGTTAGCTCTAGGGTTAATTAATAAAATTTCCATAAAAGTTTTGAAATTAATAAAAATTATCAAAACTATGAACTTGTTAAAAAAAAAAATAAGGAGAAAGCTTTACATAAAAATATGGATGGAATCACATATAAGCACCTGATAATTTTAAGAAATTATACAGGTAAGGTGTTGATTTTGATTACGATTATGATTATGATTAATATTGCTAGTTATTGCTTATTCGGTTAGTTGTAATATTATTTGGCAGCTAAGCATTTTAATCCTTTCCTGCTATTTTAATCTAGCTAATAACTATCAGCTAAATTGTCTTAATGGTGATTTGAAAAAAAAAAAAGGTTTCTTGATTGTGTCCGATTTAGTTATAGATAAAAAGCTTCTCTCCAGGTTGTCCAGTAATATGCTCAAAAGTTTGGAGCTGATAGGGCGGATCAGATAGCATATCCTTAATGGCTCGTTCATATAGAGCGGTATAAAGCCGTAAGTCCATGTTGGTATAATCCTGTTTAATAAAAATAATATTTTCATTATTTACAGTGTAGTGTAAGTTGCAAAAAGATTAGCTAATGTGCATGTCAGATGAATATTCTGGTTAGAATTATTAGTCGTGTTATATGATATATGAGATAAGTGCCCAAATGTGACCAGTGATTAGTAACATTAGTCCATATAATGGCAAACTCATACTAATACCTTGGACATAGTAACGCGCCATCCCGCAGCTAAAACGCAGCAAAATCTTTCAGATATTTTGTATAGTAGTGTATACAAGAATGTAAATTTATGTAAATTAGGCTATAATAATATTGCAACCATTTGATTTCATGTTATACCTTTAGATCCTTGCGCACTAGATAAATAATGCGTCTCATATCGTGTATAGCCTGGAAGACATGCTGATAAGTAGCGCTCTCACATTTCAAAATTATAGCGCGCACATCAATGAACTGGTTTTGGCAACGCTCATAGAAAGATGGAAACTGAAATAGTTAAGTGTAAGATTAGTTCTAGCACAAATATAAGCTAACAAACAAATAATTTAATTTTTCTTAATATATCTGTTTTAAAGCTTTTAAATGCTACCGGATAGCTTAAATTACTTGACTTGTTCAGTCAAGTAACTCCTCGCTTTTCAATCGACTCTTCAAGCTTTCAAGTGTAACTTTCATAACCATACATACTCACATAATTGCGTGTGAACTGCTTTTGAAAGAATCTACCAACGTTCTTCATCTGCATAATGTGGCAGCTTAATTCGTACAACTTGCGTACCATATCACAACCTGTCAGTTGCGCTGGAGTGGGATAAGGATTCGCAACGCTATGACTGCTCTGGGTCATCATCTTAGGATCTTGGCTTTTAAGGGTATTTCGAGACGGCGGAACATGTGCCTGCTGTGGCGGCTGCTGCGGTGGATTCTGCGGTGGCTGCAGCGGAAGTTGTTGCGACGGCTGCTGGCTAGGAACATTCCTTTGATATGGTATATTAATGTTACAGTTTGGTAACTGCTGAGCAGCATTCCTCCAGGCATTGGGCACGCAGTTTGGTGGCATTGAAGGAGGCTGCTCCACTCGATTGGCGTCCTTCTTGAGGGGCGTATAGGTGCCAGTTTTAAGATAAGTGCCATTAGCATTTACACAACGCTGAGCCTCCTCGGAGTCCTGAATCATAGTATACAAATAGTTTAAATCAACGCCACCTTGTTGTTGATTTAACGGCTTTTGCGCCTGCGCAAAGTTATTACGCATCGCATCGGCTTCGGCAGCGGCGCCAACACCCATTATGTTATTCTGGGACGAGCTGTACGTCTTGGCTCCATCATGACCGTTGTCCATTGCTGGCACAGAAATAATGTGTGATACTAAGATGTCCATGCCGTTCGAAGTATTATTACTGGAATTAGAATCGCTGCAGTTGCCGTTGGTGTTGCCATTGTTGTTAAAATTGTGGTTAACGTTGTTTGTTACATGATTATTATTAACATTATTGTTGTTAATATTATGGTTAGTATTAATAACTTTGTTAATATGGTTGTTGTTAACAAGATTGTTGTCATTGTTGTTGTTTTTACTGTGGTTATTGTTGTTAACGTTAAGGTTGTTACCATTGTTGTTGACATTGTTGCCAATGTCCATCTTGGTGAAGCTGGCCTTCTGCTTCTGGAGCATATTGTCTAGATTCACAAATGATTTAATGATCATATCGACAAGTGCCAGCGTAGTGATCTGCCAGTAATCAAAGACGGATATAAAGCCAGCCGGTAACTCATCTTTGATTTTGTTAAGACCTTCAGGTGAATTGTACACATATCCTTTGAGAATTACCCATGCATTCAGAATGCGTGTAAACACAAAAATAAAATCCTTAACGGCCCAGGCAGTGCCCTGTGAATTAATGTTTGCCATCACGCTATCCGGACGCAATAGATCCTGCTTAAGGCGTGCGCACAATGTGTCCATTTTTTTGAAGCAAGGACGCTGGCTATGCGCATTGGCCAGTCGCTCGGCAATATCGCTGCCCTGCAGCGAAATTCGTGTAATAGCCTCAAGTCGCTGCAATGGAGGTATGACTTCCGAATTACGACGTTGACCTTGATGTATACCCTGAGCTACAAAGCCCTCCAACGATCTGCTTTAAATCCAAAAACAAAAACCAAATCCGCTATAAGCACTCACAGGTTATAATAGATAAAGCACATAACTAACCTATCGCTTATATTAGGCAGTTGCCTGATTTTCATCATGGGTGGTGCATCACCTATCATGTCTGTTTGGGTGGCTACATTACGGCTAAGCTTGACAATCGTATCGGTCTGACTTGTGTTATCCTTTAAGCTTGATTTAGGACGCGACTGCGACGGCGCCTGCGCCGGCATCGACTGATGTTGTGGCACATAGTAGGTACCCATATTGGCAGTTGCAGAAGATTGTTGCATGTACATTGTACGTTGACCGTATGAACTTATTGAAGCTGCAAGGTTTATGCGGCATTATATAAATACTCAACAATTCAGTTAGCAAAATACTTACCTGAGCTACTTGCATAATACTGCACACCCGTTGTCGGCATATAGATATAAGTGCCGGTCTGTGTTGGTGCACGTGTTGGTGGTGGTGGTGCACGTGCTGGTAGTGGTGGTGCATGTGCCGGTGGTCCTGGTGGATGTGCTGGAACTCGACCAGGTTGCATATAAACGGATGGACGCATTTGCATCGGCGGAGCGCTTACTGACCAGGAGCTCTGCGAGACATGCTCCTGCACAAATACATCTGTCACGGCCATGCGAGTACGATCCACATAGGTATGCTGCTGATACATGGATTGCTGGCATAATGATTGCACGCCTATTCCTGGTATATGGTACATCGGCGCATTGTAACCGCTATTCATGGTACTACTTTCGAATTAACACACTTTAATTATCAAAAAAAAAAATAATAATAAAGGAGAAAAATAAATTTTTTTTATAGGTTAGGATTTTTGCAAAACTTGTCAGTAATGATTTTCTGTAGTCTGTCACTTTGGTAGAAACTTGGTGTGCTATTGTCGATTTAACTATACTTATTATATATCTAACCAAAGAACGTAACTTTGAATTGCAAATTTACAAAATAAAAACAAAAAGTGGTCACCGGCAAGTCTCGCCGAGCAAAAATGTTGGATCCAGCAGCAAAAACTTCGACGCCACAAAAGGAATGTTGCAACGGACATTGGCGATAGAGTTGAGATAGATAATATATCGACCTATGGATTCGAGTACATTCGCGTATCGATATAGACAACACTTTATTTCGAAATCACTTTTGGCAAGTTCTGAAAACTGTGATTTGGACTGTATTTGTTTAAAATAGAACTAAATTTGGTCACTATGATTGACACATTTCAAATGCAGCGTAAATTAGCATTAATTGCAGCTTAGCCACATATCTAAGACAAATTAATTTAAAATTCACGCTTTGCAAATTCTGAAACCCGTGATTTGTATATAGAAACATTTTGTTTCGATTATACACCAATATTTATAAATAGTTAACAATATTCACAGTTTATTAGTGTAGTGTTAACCAACTTTAATTACAGCTTGTGCACATGTCTAAAAAAGATAAAATATTATAAAACAAATTAATTTAATTTTTCAATTAAAACAGTTTAATTCGTTTTCAAATTTTTGGTATGGCGCAAAATGTATCAAATTCCCCGATGTACTTATGCAAATTGGAGTTATCGTACGGTATCGACTTAATAGTCTATTGTGAATGTGTCAAATATCGATATTTGGTTGCAATTCAGCTAGCCGACTAAATATTTAGATTCCTTAAATTTTTTAATATTTGATACTTTATATTTTTTTTATTATTGAATTCGTATTGATTTCTACTTTTCTTGTTCTTAATTAGTGAGTAAAACAATTTTTTAATTAACAGAATGTTGTCGATTCAATTTGCCGCAAAATTTATGTTTTTGCCTTGGGATTGCGGAAATAAAAAAATATATTTTAATAAACAATGATTGATTTATTTTAAAATAATTGTAATTGATTTCTATAAAAATAATTAAATTTATCACCTGCAAAACTCAAAAAACTGTTTTTCAATTCACCACACTCTGTTATCCGCTTATGCTCAAATGGCAGTGTTATTTAACATTCCAGCAGAATGTTAAGCACTACAGCTGTTATGCTTGCTTTGACAACTAACATATTTTTCTAAAAGAACCACAAAATAAAGAAAAAATGACAGAGGAAACTAATTTTGCAGATCAAATTGCAAATAATAATAACAAAACAAATGTGCGTTGTCAATTTTGCAATAGTTTAATGCTCAAAGCACAGGAGGGCACCTACTGTGAGCAGGAAGTAAGTTTTCCTGGATGACTAACTAACCACTATTTCTAATGCCAATCAATTATTGCCAGATAGATGTGCCTCTAATGGTTCAGAAAAAAGATAGCAATGCCGACTCGCTTAACGCAGAGACACTGCGTCATTTCTGGCTGGTCACAGATATGATGACATTTGAAAACATTGGCTTTTCCCACACCGTTGACGGACGCAAGTTTCTCGTCTGTGCCGACTGTGAACGTGGTCCGGTTGGTTATCATGAACTATCCAGCAAGCGTTGTTACCTGGCACTGAAACGTGTAGTACATGCTGACGCATAGGTGACTTGGATGAGCAGTATATGGATAAAAATGGATGTTATCTATATGCTATCAAAGAAATGCACTGCCTCCCACCGCACACTAAAAGTCGGTTAGAATAATGTCGAATCTTCGCTTTTATTGTAATTGTATACTAAAAACATGTCCACACTAAGACGTAAAGTATGTAATATATTTATTTAAGATAATTTTCAAGTTTTCAAATGAAATTTGACTGTGACTGTACTACTAGGAGCTGGGAGACCATAAAAAACAGTATGTTAACTATGTACATCGATGGCATCAATAGAAAGACTGCAAATCGCTTTGAGTCCAAAATTTCAAAATTTGTACAATCCCTACCCATAAAACTGTACAAAGTATATATATTCCTGATCAGCCGAGTCGATCTACCACGTCTGTATGAAACCTCGGAGTATAAAAGAGTTTTAGAATTCAGATCAGGTTTATTTGAAATTTACCATACTCAAAAACTGCACTGTTTAATATGAGTTAGTAATTGTGTTGGCAGATCTTGAACTATATATATAATATTGCGTAGTCTGGAATTAATTGCTTGGGCTTGCACTCATAATCTACAGTTGAAGAATCGAAAGTATTTAATTGATAATAAACCATTGCTGTTTATATAGTATATGTATACTCAAGTTTGTTTTAGTTAAAAACGCATTCAAATTTTTTCTTATTTTTTATTTATTATTGTTTTTCATTCAAACATTATACAATTTTATTGCATTATAAATATTGCATTTGAGAGGAGATTCTTAACTAAAAAAATTTTCACTATAGAAACTTTTTGTTTTGCAATGTGGCTTACAATTTGAACTAAAATGGCTTTTGTGGCTTTGGTTTCTGCAATTTTTTTTGTTTTTTAAATTTTTGTTAGCTTTTACTTCTACTATAATGTGGACACAGTTTTTTTTTTTTGTGTTGTCTTTGCCTGTTTCTGTCTACAAGTGCCAGTTCCATCGTATTATCTTTGGTGGTGCATAGTTTTTCCTCTATGCGCTAGATGATGGTTTTATATTCAATGATTTTTTAGTTTTTTTTTTGTTTTTTTGGCAGTTGGTTACAACGAGTGTTTTGTGTGTGTGCATTGTATGGGATTATCGCTTAACCTCTGACGGTATTCTTTAAGCTTTTTTAACTTAGCCTAGAAGTTTGTTTTTTGTTTTTAGGGAAAGGAATCTGTCCGTTTTGATGACAGTTATATGCTCTTTGTTATTTTCATTATTAATTAGACTAAGAAAGTTTTATATTTTTACGAAACTGTTTAGCACTTTTATTGTTTTTTTAAATACTTTTTGTTTAGCTGTCTTTCGTTAATTCTTTTTTTTTAGAAAATTTTCTTATGAAAATAAAAAAGAAACTCAGACAAAAAGTGTTAACATGATGTTTTATATATATGTACTACTAAGATTTGTTTATTTTTGTTTTGTATTATATAAACTTAGTTACAACTTTTCATTTAAAAATTTATTTAATCCATCAATTTTTTAGAGGGGGGCTTTGAATACTATCTTTTAACTGCGGTAGGTTTAAGTTTTAATATTATTATTATTATTATGTAAATACTTTAGTTTCCAAATTTATATTATGGCGAAGATGCTTCTATTGGCCGATTATTGTTAGCTTAGCTTCGCTTTTATTTAATTTTCTCTTTTTTTATATACAATTAAAGAATTTATTTAAATATTTTTATAAAGCTTTTGCCATTGAAGATTTCAACAATCAAAAAACATAGCTGCAATTGAACTGTAAGATAAAAACGATTATAATATGGTAGATAGATAGATAAAGATATATCATGCTTACCAAAGACTGTTGACCAGAGAATTTTGTTGGTGAAAAGTGCTGAATCGAATTTGTTGGGAAATGCATATCATATAACAGGATAACAAATTTGTCTAGTGATTTGGTGTTGGGGTTGGATGCACTTTAGAATTAAAAACCAAAACGAAAAACAAAAATATCAAATAAAATAAAAACAAGTGAATCCGCGCAATCTTTGGCGCTTAACGCTGCAGCCACTTGCAGACGCCCAGGATTAGGCCAACGGCGCCAACCAGGCCCAGGGTGGAGATGCCGCTCAGTGCAGTGGCGCCATTACAATTATCCGTATCACAGGAGCAGACAACTTGGCGGCCACCAAAACCGGCCCGCTGATAACAATAATTGGTCGATGTTTGATTCTGGAAACCGCAGGTGCGTATCACACGGCTATCTGGTGGTACTGCAATAAGGATTTTGATATTAAGATTAGACTTGTTAACTATTGTCCCCATAATAATTCACTTACGGCTATTCACAGAGAACTCAATTATCTGTGTAATCTTGCGACAATAGCTGGGTATACCCTTGCCGCGCGTCGAATAATCCTCCTGGCAGTCCTTCACCAAATTATCTGGAGGTATGTCCAGTGCACAGTTAGCATCTTTATGGCTGTTGCACACAAAGCATTTGATGGCAACGCCTGCAACAAATGGAAAAATACAAATTTATTTGCATTCTAATGATATATCCGCACTATAGGGAACTGAACAGAAATCGTATTGAAAAATATATAACACGTTTTGGAAAGGAAGTTGCTTAATTTTAATACTTTTACATATCAGGAAATATCGGTTACATGACTATCCGCTTATATGCAAGTTCTGGCTATATGCAAGCTTGATTATATTTTATCGATTAACGTTCCGATATTTGGTTTTCTACATCCTTTGCCTATTAAAAATGTGTAAAATAAGGTCAGAAGACTCTGCAAATTAAGGTAACAGGCATAAGGAGGTATATATATTCTTGAACAGTAGTCGAATCAAGTAAGCTCTGTCCGTCTGTCTGTCTGTCTGTATGAACAAATTTAGTATGTAGGTTCCTGTACCATGTGCAGATACAAATTATTTCAATTTTCCGATTATTCCCGATTATTCGATAAAAACGATTAACAGGCAGATTTTTTTGATTTTGATTTTTGGCAAAGCAATTTTAATGCTTATCTGAAAATGCTGTGAAGATATCACCCTGAACGGTTTAACTAATACACATTAAACTCGATTCTATAGTTTGTTTATATAAGCTTATTTAATCTCCAATTTTTTGTTAATTTCGAAAATGGGTAATACTATCGATAGCTTAAACTATAACTAATAAATCGAACGCATGGCAAAATTTTAACTTTTCCATAAAGTTTCAGCTCTACATATAAAACGCTGAGCTTTATATCCTCTGCTCGTTTTACAATCTTGCACTTAATTGACCACAAATTATAAAAGTTTCCATTCAGATTTATTTAAGTTGGATCCACTCGCTTATGCTTAACCTTAATTGCTTAACAAAAAGAGAAAAAAAATAATAAAAAAAAAACATGTAGTGTAAACAAATATTAAACGCTACATTGAGCTAAAATTTAGATTGAGACGTTGACTTAGCTAAATTGAATTTAAGGTCGTGCACAACACGAGATTCGCATTATTTAATTTTACTCAAATGCCGCCTCCAGACGCATACAGAATACTATACATATATATATATATATATATATATATATGTTAGACGCGACCACAGTTCCTGTCCCCCAAATCCCCTTTACATTTTATTATGCAATAAAATGCACTTTTGCATCACGCTGTGCCAAAAATGGCACATTGCAAGTCCAAGCCAGCAGAGATGGCAGTGATGCCAGCGAAGACTCCATTAGTGTCTGCCTGTTAAGCTATTGAGAACTGGCCGCTAATTAGAACCAATCTCAGTTAGCTTTCATCAGCTTTGTTGGCTCGTTAATGGACTTCAATAACTTGCCAGCTTGCTCAGTTTCCACTTTTCTTTACACCACCACACTCAGTTACATAAGCCACATAAAAGTGTGGCCTGCCTGCATTGTTCTGAAGTGGGCATCCAAACAATGGGGAAACAATATAAAGGAAAAAATATCGAACTTTAACTGTCTTTGAAGGACTAAGGGAAAAATAGAGTATGTCAGAAGTTGAGGCATGAAGTAGATGTAGTAGTAGTAATAATGGCTATATATATTTAATAACATATCTATTAGGAATTTACAGAAATATCGTTTATTTGATTATAATTAAGTTTTACTATTATGAAAAAGTTCTCTAATCGAAATGTACAGGTAGATATATTATTTTCGAGTAGTATTTTTTATCGATTTTGCAAATATTTTAGTAAATATTTAAGCTTTAAGTTTACTCAGTACATGATATATCTTATATTAAAAATATTACTCAACAATTAAACTAAAGGCTATAGTTAACGTTATTAGTATTAACTATGTAAGTTGTATTAATATTATGAAATAAAAAGAATTTCAGTTTAAGAAAATTGTAGTAAATTATATTTAGTTTTTACTGTAGCTACCACAATATAACAAATCAAAGTTGATTGAAGTCAATAAAAAGTAAGAAATTGCAGTGATTGCATTTGCTATATAAATGTAGTATGAGTTTATTATATTATAATACTCTCTGTATTGTATTAATTCATAAGGAATTTTTAATGGGATTTTTTTTATATAAGTGCG
This sequence comes from Hirtodrosophila alboralis, assembly GCA_035043045.1. Lineage (NCBI taxonomy): Eukaryota > Metazoa > Arthropoda > Insecta > Diptera > Drosophilidae > Hirtodrosophila > Hirtodrosophila alboralis. The sequence continues at coordinate 84,604 of JAWNNH010000795.1, read as the reverse complement.
TCGACTTGGCGACTTCAAGGCGTTTGGCTTTTTTTTTTTTTTTTTTGAGTGGGTTTTTTGTTGCAATTGACTTTACGCCTGTTAACTAAATCATAGGCAGGGCAAAAAGATTTTTAAAGTGCGCATGTCCTACATATCCTTTCATTTATACACATACACACACACACCCACACACACACAATTCACCTAGTTTATAGAGTAAAGGAAAATGTGAATTAAGATACGTTTAGTGAGATTTAACACTTGATTAAAGACAAGAAGGATAATCAAGGTATTAGCTGAAAATGGCAAAATGTTAATTAGTTAAGCTGGTATATTAGAAACAAGTTAGCATAGAAACAAAATATATTTGGATACAACAACCCCTAGGCTGAAGGAGAGTCACAAAAACAGGAGAGCTCAACTTAAAAACTATATATATACTCCTAAAGAAAATGCAACTGACATTAGGTTGGGAACTGGAGAACTAGGGGTGATTGGTCTCCTAAGATCTCTGGAGTTTTTTTTTTTTGGCCAAAAAGGCGCCATTGGGACCGGCTCTGAATGGCGTCAAGATGTCGCGACAAGCTCTCTCTCTCTCTTTTTCTCTCTTTCACTCTCTTTCTCATTTTTGGTACTCGCACTGAGTCTGAGTTAAAATTGGACCCGAACTCTGCACCCCGCTGTCAGCTCCATAATATTCCATTTTTCCTTGCCTTCCCATCGTACGCATTATGTAATCGTAATCTTTCAGGCAGATTTCCGTTTCCACCAAATTGGAAATTAGTGGGGAGGAGTATGATTTTGTTCATAGTATTTGTATTTAAATATTTATTATTTTACCTTGCTGCACGGCAATTGCCAAAATGAGCGCGCTAATCACATAGATGTACTGCATTTTATTTAAATTGAATAATTTACGGTTTAAGCGGCAAAGCTTTTCTAGTTTTGCTTTTAATGATTGAGGAAAGTTTTGCTGATTTTAATTTTTAGTTTAATTTATATTGATATTCACAGATGTGCAAAAATTCGTTTGTGTTATCTGTTGTTTTCTTGTTTTATTATGTTTCTATTATTTTTAAATTTTCTTCTTTTTTTTTACTGACACACGGAATGTGCAAAAAACAAGCGAATACGGCGCACGGTGACAACGAGTATGTCACAACGACAACAAGCGACTGGAACTGAAGACGCAACTTGCACGATAAATGTGGCACGAATGAGTGCAGATGAGCAGAGCACTCGGTCAGATAGACACACACAGCCAATCCCAGCGCCCAGTGGCTAATGCCCGGAAAGCTTTTGATGAGCTTTTACAAGAAACACAAATGAACGCCAGATGAGCTGTCTGTTGAATCCTTGCGCTCGCATTGAAAACTTTGAGAATCTCAAAAGCTTTTCATTGCCATTGCAAGCAGATTTGCACCAAATTTTGAGACATTATATAAATAAAAAGTGGCATTTAAATAGATTATAATCATTTGAATTTAAAGTAAGCTTAAAAGCTTTTTAAAATATATCCTGAACAATGTAAACTTTGCTGACTAAATGTATTTTATTTCGCTTTTAGTATAAATAATTTTAATAAAATATTTTTTATATATATTCTGACCAGTCTCAACTTGCTTGACCAGATTTATTTTATTTCGCTTTTTTGTATGTCTGCAAGAGTATTAATGCTATAAGCATCCAAATATTTTGGTCGTGAAATTCTAATTGTTATGTAAATCAACCAATTAAACTTGGCAATTAAGCATACTACGATTGTGTTTGTTTTCATGTCTGTGTTATTATTAACCCTGAGTGCCAGTAAACGAGACGATCAGAATTTAAATAAAGCCACACGTGAAATTTAGTCAATGCAAATGTACAAGTGTAGTAGTTCTAATATACACTGGTGGCATAAATCAGACAAGCTTATTAATTAAGCGTAATCGCAAGTTTCCTTTGCATATATCAAGTCGTCAAGTCTACTCAAATAAAACTGTCCAATTGAGATAAGCTAGCTTTTGCGATTGTGCGTCGCTTTTGTGCCTCAATCAGCAGCGCAAAAATTACAGATCTCCCCCAATTCCAATTTCAATCTCGATCCCGATCCCAGTTCAAAGCCATATCCAATCACATATACATTCACTTTTAGTGCTTTGCCCTTTTGTTCACATCTCGCTTACTCTAATCGCTCAGTCAATCTTGTGGGCTTTGTCAGATCGAGATGAATTTCAATTGATGTCATTATCACTTTCATTTATACGACTGAACTCTATAAATAGATACGTAGTAAATGACAGTAACTGTAGGGTTAAAGTACTCATAATCAAATTGTCGACAAACAAATTATTTCAATTTTCAAATGAATTTTAAAAACATTTAGCATATGACTTGATTGTCACTTGAAAGCTTTTGTTGTAGAGCTTTTAAGCTAAGCTGCAAAGGCAATAGTGTGTTGTTTCTAACTAAAAGCTCTTCTAAGACACAAATACTGGTACTACTTATTTGATAAGCTTTTAAGCTTTTACTGTGCTTGAGATAACTCCCACTATTTTGAACAGCCAATGAACTGGCCCGCTAAATGTTATTGTTGCTTATTAATGCAAAGCACCGTCTACAACGTCGACATCATTTTTTTTGCAATTAATCTTCAAAGTGTTGTGTCAAGGGAAATTGGGAAGGATGTGGGGTAAGCATATACTAAATCAAATCAAATGAAACTGGTTTTAACAAACAATTATTTCTTTTAAATATTTATATACAGTGTGTACTAAAAACGTACATACTGCTTAAATTAATGACATATTATTTTTGAAATAAAAACACATCATTTAGATTTAAGAATTAAATATTTTTCTGTGTGCTAAAAGCAACGACAAAGCTTAATATGCAAATTTTAAACCGATTTTTTCTATCATCGTACATATTTATATATTTATAATACCCTTTTTTGCAAGGATTTCAAAAAAAAAAAAATACTTAGTTATCTTAAAAAAATGTTTGTAGACTTCTTTAACATTTACTCCAACTTTTGCTTTAAAAAAATATGCTCAGAGTGCAATTTCTAGGCTCACAATTAATTTTATTAATTAAAAGTAATTTAATTATTAAAATTAATGGACAGAGTGTACACAAACTCTTATTGCTGACTGTGATATGTGATACGTGTCTACACACGCTCACGAGAGCAAATCACACACATGTTACACACTCAGGAACTGATTGTTTATTTGTAGAATCACAAAGGGAATCAGAGAGATCAGCTGGTTGCATACAAGGTAACTTAAAATTTGCTGACAATTTCAAAAATTCATTTGGTATATTTTACTGAGCTCAGTACTTCGTTAGCTCTCAAAGAAACTTCGCTTATAGAATTCTAATACTTGAACTTCGAAACAATTGCAGCACAAAACATTTTACAATTAAGTGAGTGTTAAAATTTTTCAAAATCATTTAAGAAAAAAAATATAGTAATAATTAAAAATTCTTTATAAATATTACGTGTCAGTAAATATTCAATTATTCAAATGTGTCAATATTTTAAAAAATATTAAAATATTAGTCAAAAATTAAATTCAAGGTAAATAATAACAACGAAAGGGGAAGTATCAACAAATGCGAAGGGGGTGACACTGCGATCAATCGTTTTGATAGCAATTGTTTGAATAATGAATAAGTAAATCTACACATCAAAAAAATTATACAAAACCTTCGAGTTTAAACAAAAAAAATTGCACAAATAATGATTTTTTTTAATGGAAATATTTTAATGTAAAATTTTCATGTCAATCTCTAATAACTTTTATTTTATGGTCTATCGAACATTATTGCACTAAATGCTTTAGCTCTTTTTATGATATATTGTACATTGGAACCGCTTAAAACCGACTTGAACCAGCAACTCAATTAAACAAATTTCGTATTTCATTAAGGTATCGGTGGCTTATGCAAATCAGTGAAATAATTTCAATTAGTTCAACAGAAATCCTCACTTAAAAACATAAAAAAAACAATGCAGAATTCTAGTGTTTCAATTGGACACATACATGTGTATGTATACAAAAATATATTTTCGATGATGAATCAAAAATTGTGCGTTATATTGAATTTATTTTGTAAATCAAATTGAAATGCTCTAGAACTGTGCTTGATAAGCGTTCGATAAGAGTTCAACTCAAAAGCTGTAGTATAAGTATTTGAGATACTTTGGCTCAGAAACTTAAGCGGTAGCTGGATTGAACCAAAGTGTCTCAGTTTTGGGAGCTATATACTGGTTTCAACTAAAACATTCGTTGATAAGAAAAATTGTTTAGCTATGCGACCTACTATCAACAACACCGGAACCTAATTCATATGCATAAGTGTATAAACACATTCAATAACTGACAATCATACAACCTCAACAAAGTATGGTCAATAACAACATAAATATTATAATTAATAAAAATTGAGAAACTTTTTTTTTTTTTTCTAAATTGATACCAAAATACATTCTGCAGTAGTTTTTGAATGAAAAACATCTTAAATGTACATATTTATTTTTGAGATGCACAAAAAATTGCTTGCATGACCACAATATATATCGAAAAATATAAAAACATTTTCTTCATAAATTAATGTTAAATGATATCGTGCAGTGTAGATCAGTGTAATATAAGTCTCATTGATTAGCCAGCACTTAGCTCTGTTTGAGTGAAGTTACGGTCTTAATTACTGGTTACAAGTGGTTATCAAGTGGTTAGTTTTGGATAAGAACCAGAAACGTGTAACACTATTTAACGCTTATCAATGCAGTTACAGCTACACCCTTCACACCACCCCTCCTCCCACACACTCATAACTATTACATTTCGACCCCGAAACCGACGATCGTGTGACGGAAGTTTTTTCATAGCATCTTCTCGAAAACTCCCTTCGTGTAAGTATGTTAACATTGTTGTTGTTGTTGATGTTGTTGATATGAGTATTATACTCAATGTCGCTCAGTTACACACACACACACACACACACACACACACACACGCACACTCATGTAGTCTCTCACAGGCTTTATCTGTTTGTAAAGATGCGACCGATCAGAGATGCAAAAAAAATTACAGACTTAGCGGAAAAATTCACAAATAAATTGATACTGACCGTTTTCATTTTGGATACCGATAAATAATGCGAAATTGCTACTCAAAAGTTTTATTTGTTTAAATAACACTATGCAACAGGATTTTGTATTTCGGCCATTTTAGAGTCTAAGCATATGTAAAATGGGTAGCTGATTCCGAAAAAAATTTTTAAAAAAATTGGTTGCCGCTACCGTTTTTGGGATAAGCGAAAAAAGCTAGCTTTTCCACTTTTTAAAAAGCAGATTTGGTAATCGAAAAATAACTCCGAACATAGTTTAATAATATTAAAAGTGTTTATCTGTTTCAATAGATAATAAAATGGCCTATCAACCTGCCATACAACATATTTCCATTAGATTATTTGTTTAGAATTTATTAAGGACTGAAATGAAGTTTTGGCTAAGAATAATCTAATTTCACTTTGAAAATTTCACATAACTTTGTAAAGTACATTTCTTTAATTGCTTTTAACTAGTTTGTATATAATACTCTTTTTCTTTTATCTAGTTTTTCTTGTTTACCTATTATTATTTTTAACTAATATAAAAAAGCAAAATTTAAATAATAATTTTTATCTATCTCGTATTTAAATTTACAATGCCTATTAAAAAGCTAAATTGCCATCACTATTGCCGGTAATCTCAGCTGCTGTCTCTCAGTTGCTTTTTTTTCTTGCGTTCACGTTTTTCAAATCAATCCGTTTCAAAAAATTCAATCCAAGTTTTCAGATTCATTTCGACGGTGCGCGCGTTAAGTTGTCAGCTACAGATGTATTCCTAAATCGTGTTATTATTTATTTATTTATTAAAAAAATATTACTCAAATATTCTGTGAGTCTGCAATTTGTACAATTAAATTGATAAATTAAAGAAGAAACACAAATTAATGAATGTTTTTGAATATAAGAATATAATAATGAATAATAAAAAGATTTATTAAATAGTGATTTAACTAAATTCAGAAACCTCAAGTTATTAATTTTTAATATAAATAATTCTTTCACGTATATATCTAAACTAATTCTAATTAAAATATCACGAGTTTTGTGCTAATGCAAAACAAATAACTTGCTAAAATATTTTTCTTCATCTAATTTTTTTAACTGCTCTTTCTCGTTTACATTAGATAAACAAACAATAAATTAATTGACTTTACTAAGTAAAGATCAAATAGCAGCGTAACCACAAAAAAGTCATAACGCCATAACGCCATAGGATATACGAGATAACTACTTATAGTGCCTAAATACGTTCATATATCTGAAGAAACTGCCGGAGAATTAATAAAAAAATGACAACGACGTTCGCCTACATCGTGTTAATCGCTTTAATTGCGAATCTCTTATCAGGTAATTGGTATATAAGGTAAACGGTTTATGTCAGTATATATACATATATATATTTGGAATATATATATAACATTTAAAATTTGTATTTAAAAAAACACGGCTTAAAATTTTGACAATGCCTGCACTCAGTTAATTAAACACTAAGTGGGCAGACTTTGGGGCGACAGACTCTTTTGTTCATCAAATTAAAATGAACAGAATAATGCAATTAATTAACCAGAAAACAAAACACAACAAGCTCATATATAGTATACTTAAATATAACAATCAATAGCTTAGCAATTTAATTTATTTGAATCTCGTCCAAGCGTTGGACGCGCTGATGTGGAAAGTAATTCAAAAACAGCAACACTTTATACTCTTTTATAAAGTTGGGGAAGAGGAGAGTTCAGGGGTTGAGGAGACACAAAAAATGAACTATTAAATCAGGCTTGCAACCAATATAACATAAAGCAATTGACTTTCGGATTAACACTTTAATTAAAATTTAAAAGAATATTATACAAAATAAAATGTTTTTACATTTTGCATAAACTTTTTATTTGTTTGTAAAGAAATTATAGTTTCTGTATGATTTCACTTACAATAAAGCACTTTAATGATAACCAATTGAACACTATATATAAGCTTTGTTGTGTTTATTCCATTTCATAATCATTTAAATACATTTTCTACCACATATACGTAAGATGAATTGTAAGCAAACTTAGGCATTTAAGCGCATAAAAGGCGTTAAGTTATTGAAGCTATTTTATGATAATAGATTGTGTAAATGCACGACTGACTAGTATATATACATTTTAGATATACATATTGTTGTATATTCCCCTGACCCTTCCCCTTGCCGCCAACAACTTGATCATTGGGGAGCGTGTTTCATTAGCGTACAATTGTCAGCAGCAAACAAATTTGCATCAAAGGGAGCACATTCACAGTTTTTGCCACTTGATAGCAAACTACAACAACCTACAACCAACAACAATCTAGAATTTCAGGTTTCTTTTGACCACAAGCTGCATGAATATGCAAACAATACTCAAATGTAAAATGCAAATATTCTATCTGGAAACTGAAATCTCATATTCAAATGCAAAACTTGTAACTGCAGTTGCATTTTTATAGCAGCTGGTTTTTATTAGCGTCGCATTTACTTTCCGTGTGTTTGTTTACGACTTAATTACCAAAAGTACAAACTTTGGCCGACACTGGGAGTCGGGTAACAGTTGAAAATAGGCCAAATGCTTACCATTTCCTGTTGCTAATAAAATAAGCATCAAAGGTTGTGCATACGTACCGTGAAACGCTAGACACTTGACATTTACTTAAGCTGATAATCCAAAACATTCGACTGTTGAAGAAAACTAATTATAATTGTGTGCCTTTTCAAGTTTAGTAAATGTTGATAACTTTCTACTAGAGTAAAGTTTATAAGTTACCAATTAGAGTTTGCATATTTACAAAGTTTTAGTTAATTGTTGATAGTATAATGTCGGGGCATTAAAACATTGGTCTATTTAATTGAACTCAGTTCTTGTTGAGCGGGCTTGCGTGCCAAGAAACAGAACTGAAAGTACTCATTGTTGACATGCAATTATTTAGCCAAATGCTGAGTCTCTGTTGGCCAGTCAGTCAGCTATTCAGTCAGTCACTCAGTCAGTTTTTTAGTGGCTGACAGCCAACTGGCTAATAAAATAATTTGCTGTCAAAATGTCTTTGGTTTTGAAAAGGGCGAGGGCAGCCGTTGAATGCATTTGAATGCCATTATAGCAGTTGACTGCATTTAAATGCCATTATAGCAAGAAAATAAAAAAAAAATTGTATCTGCATGTTGAAGCAACGCTAACAAATTGCTTTACCAATTCTATTACATTCTAACTCACTAACTGAGTACTATTTATTTATTTATGCAGTTTCGGGCCTGCGTTGTCATCAGTGCAACTCCCATGAGAATGAGGATTGCGCCACCTTGCTGGTGAACACGCCACGTGCCCAGCGTGATGATCAATACCTACTCGATTGTGCAGCAATTGGTGAACAGCAGGCATTCTGCCGGAAGACGGTCATCAAGCTGGAGGTTAACAAGGAGCATCGCATTGAACGCAGCTGTGGCTGGATTCAGGAAAGGACTCCAAACTCCTGTTTCACGGCGGACAATGAGGGCTATAAGCAAACCATTTGCACTTGCAGCGAGGAGGGCTGCAATGGAGCAAGTACTCTAGCCGGTGTTGGTCCTGGCCTGGCCACTGCACTTAGCATTTCTCTTGTCCTGGGCTATATGCTAAGACGTTGATAATGCTGTTCGCCATATCATTCTTTCACGCATTCATCTAGATTCCAAAAAATGCCAGCTTTAAAGACTTTTATACGAATCATTTGAAACTGGTTAACTAGATAGTTAATTTTTTGCACTATCGTATAAGCCCTATAATAATAGCAAACAAAACTATCTGCTTCATATTTAAGTAGATTGTATTTGTATTTAATAATTAAACAAAGTTTTAAGTTACACACAAGAATTTAACTATATTTGTTTCGATTTTAAATTCTAAGCCTTGGCTTTGGTAAAATCAATTAATATATAATATTTGGAATTGATCGCCTGTTAAAAATATAGCTGTTTTATGTCTGCTCTCGTAGTCATTGTTGAAATATCTTAATCATCGTCTGCGGCTTTAATATTTTCTAACTTAATTGTATAAATTGCCTTCTAATCCTATTTAACATTGTAAAGCGTTTTTTTAAGGGTAAGAAATTTTCCTTGTTTCTTTCTGTTCTAAGCTTTAGGCCCAGTCTATATTCCTTTATATTGCTTGGCTTTGTAGGATGATAATAATAAGTAATATTTATTCTCAAATTATCGATTAGATAGAAATGTCAGTATACAATATAGATAGCCGTTGTCTTTGCTCTATTAACTCATAGTACACACTAAAATTATTTACGACTGGCATTTGAATCTTAATGCCTTTTTATATGCTTTAAGCCAAGGCTTTAGATTGTCTGAAATTACACAAAATACGCTGCGTAATATACAAAAAGGAATACAAAATATTTTTATATACATACATATGTACTAATATGAATGTATAGAAAACACAAAACACGAGTTGACCAAGGACTCGCCCACATGGCAGAAAACACTGTTCTAGTCATCATTTGATGCCAAAATGTCTGCACAATTGTTTTGTGGCCCAGTCACAGTTACGCAGCGTCATCGCCAGCCAAAAATAATAGCATAACTTTGTTAGTTTAAATAGAGTAGAATGTGTAGAAAAGAGATAGAGAGAGAGCAGAAGCAGCTGTGGAAATATTCGTACTGAAGCTGACGACAAGGACACGACCCATTCCACGACCATTAGACAAAGGCATACAAATTGTTGGCCATAGTAGCTGCATCGCACTTGGCTTTAATGTTCAGCTCGTTTCATTTGTTGTTGTTTGTCTTTGCGCAGATACATACATATACAAAACAGATACAGATACACTTACAATACTCGTCAACACGCTGCGCAAAAAATAAAAATATAATGTTTGAATTTATCTGTTAAAAATATAATACATGAATAAATAATAATTTAATTATTATTATTATTAAGTCTAAATATGTACGTTTCTCTTAATTAAAATGCAAATTTCATTATATGTACTTTGAATTTTGCAAATTCAAATTCAAATGCAACTGTCATTTCGATATATTGCTTGCTATAATAATGCAATGTAAATACGCAATTATGCTAACGCAATTATGATAACGCAAGCTCTGCTCATTTAGCACTGTGATCTTAACAGCCTGGCAAATGAACATTGCATTTGGTAGTTAACAATTTGCGGTTTCATTAAATTTTAAATAAATGTTTTCAAAGGTTGCACATTTATCAACACATTTATCAAAACTTTAAGATCTTGATAAGAACGATTGTTTCCAAATATTAGTTAGAATGCATAATATAAGAACAAATCATTGTTTTATTTTTGTCAGTGTACATGCGTTAAATTCGCTGAGCTGCTTTTGTCGCCAGTTCAAATAGTTTTTACAGTGTTTTTTTTTGAATGTGAATGTGTTTGTGAATGTGTATGCGATTGCGTGTGCGTCTGCCGCCGTCCTGGCGCCCGCTCAGCAACAGCATCCGCAGCTTCCGCTTGGCTGCCATCTTCCCCAATAACAGAGTCCTTCTTTTATTTTCGTGGACTGTTTGGCGCCAACATAAACATTGATTTTGAGTTCTTGTTGTTGTTCTTATGGTTGTAGACTATTTAGGGTGCGTACTTCTGCGTCGCTTTATGTCCTCGAAGGACATTGCGCTCTAGCTTAATACATTGGGCGAAGTTCTTCTACATATGCCACTCCTGCTATTGCATTGAATTAAAATTATCAATTGTGCAGTTTATCACGTCCTGTACACATTAAAAATGCGTAAAAGGGGATAATAAAAAGTTGTAATTGTAACAGTCAGACCATAAAAAGTGCATACATATACATATGTATATAGATTCTTGATCAACTGCAACAGCCGACTCGATCTAGTCAATTTCACATAGTTGATTGAATATTTATGAACTATTTTAACATATAAAGTTAATTAACAATAAAAAAAAAACATTTTTTGAATGGACACATAAAAATTTTTATTGGTCGATCCAGAAAACTTGTTTAAAAAAAAATATGTAAACTTTTCATACAAAAAATAATTTTGTGCCTCAAAGTATGCTTAAATTTTTAGTTTCGGGTCGCTAAGTCGATTGCATTGCGATCGCTTTTCGATAAACATAAAATGTTAATAACAGTTTCAATGTTCTGTTGCTCTCCCTTATCGTAACAGAGTTATTCAGCTCTTTTTGTAATTGTAATACGTCTTGTCTTTGTCTTGTTTCTTGGCCGGCAGATTTTAGTCATGGCTGAGGATGTGCAATGGGAAGATTTAAAAGTGGAAAAAGCGGTAACATTATAAACTATTCATTAACTACACAATTCTCAACTCATAATAATCTTTGAAAAAAGCATCATATGCAACACGTGCAAATATATTTATGTATGTAGTATGTGTGTATTTTTGCGCGACAGCAAAATGGTCAATTATTTTGTGGAACGCTTGATACCAAAGCGCACATATTTGTACATATGTATGTAGGTGAAAACATAAACAAATCTATTGAACAAAGTGTTGCATATTTTGCGAATTGTAATATATTTAAAATACTTAAAATATACTTAATTGCATTGAGTATATCAATTAAACATAAATGTTAAAATGCTTGTATCTTTTAGGTGATCGGAAGAGGCTCCTTTGGCGCTGTGTATAAAGCAATTTGGATACCTAAGAATAAGATTATTGCAGTTAAGAAATTTAACGACACTGTTGAAGATGCAGAAATTCAACAAGAGATCACATCTCTAAAGCTTTTTAACCATGAGAATATTGTGAAATTATATGGCACCACAAAAGATGATCAATTAAAAACACATTTACTTATGGAGTATGCAACCGATGGAGCTATTTATAATTTTTTGCATGACACCGGAAAAGATAATCGAAAGTATTCAAATCTTGATGCCATCAACTGGATGAGTCAGTGTGCCAACGTAAGATCCAGCTCGTTTACAAATAATACAATAAATACATTTCCTGTTCACATTTCTAGGGTATTGCGTACATGCATGCAAAGAATCCAAAAGTCTTGCATCGCGATCTTAAAACACAAAATTTACTACTTACCAACAATTTTCGGACAGTGAAGATTTGTGATTTTGGTAAAGTGCGTGAAATTGCTACAAAAATGTCGACCATGGCTGGCACCGCCCATTATATGGCCCCAGAAGTAAGGAGTTCTCCATTCAACTTAATTAGGATTCTAATCATTGTTAAATTAATTACGCACGCAGGTTGCCTTAGGAGGAAATTACACGGAAAAGTGCGATATATACAGTTTTGGCATTCTAGTCTGGGAGTTGGCATCACGCATGAAACCTTTCTATGAAATAGAAAGTCAGGTAGATATGGCCATTATGAACTTAGTTTCACAAGGTAAGAAAGACAAAAAAAAAGGAAAAATATATCAAACAAATATTATTGCATACTCCAATGTAGGTAAGCGTCCTGAACTGGATGATGTGAACTTTGAAAATTTTGATCTTATAAAAAATTTGATCAAAAACTGTTGGGCTAAGGAACCAAGCAAACGGCCAATTATGAAAGATTTGGTGGAATTTCTTAATTGGTATGACAAAAATATCATTCTATTTAAATTTACTTAGACTTTATTTAAGGGTCAGAAATTTGTTTGGATTCAGCTTCACTAGATATTTGACCAGTATATATTTGCTTTTATTCGAATACTTCAACATACCTAATTACTCCATACTAGATTCTAAAACTTGTTGTTATTTGAGTCTTTTTTCAAATTATTAATTTAAATTCTATTATTTCTTGGCGTACACAGTTTCATTTTGCCTGAGGAAGAGCAGTGGAAAAGCATAAAATTGAAGGAAAAGGTACCATCCTATATTAACATATATAATAAACATACATATAGTTTATCAACTTTATATCTTTAAGATCGGACAGGGTTCCTTTGGTGTTTTATACAAAGCAAGCTGGATTACAAAAAATAAGAAAATTATTGCGGTTAGGAAATTTAAATCCTTTAAAGATGCAGAATTTGAGCAAGAGGTCAATTCTCTAATGTTTGTTAACCATGAGAATATTATTAAATTGTATGGCATTACCAAAGATGATCAATCCAATACACTTTTACTTATGGAGTATGCAGGCAATAGATCACTCTATGATTTTTTATTTGCTGAGGGAAAAGACAATCGAAAGTATTCAAATCTTGATGCTACCAACTGGATGCTTCAATGTGCCAAGGTAAGATCAAGCTCGTTTGATTTATTCTAATAATTAATAATAATTTGTTGTTTACATTTCTAGGGTATTGCGTACATGCATGCGATGGATCCAATAATTTTACATCGCAATCTAACAACAAAAAGTTTACTTCTTACCGAGAATAATATTATAAAGTTATGTGATTTTGGTAAAGTGCGTGAAATAGCTACACAAACGTCTTATGTAGTTGCTTTCAAGGTCCCAGAAGTATGTAGTTCTTTCAATTGCGAATTTGAATCATAATTAATCCAAAATCTTCACACACAGGTAGCCGATGAAGGGGAGTACACGGAGATGTGTGATGTCTACTGTTTTGGCATGATAGCCTGGGAGTTGGCAACACGGAACAAACCATTATTTAATTCAAACAATGATAAAGAGTTTGCCATTTTATTCTTAACATTTAAAGGTAATAAAAAAGAAAATAAAACACTTAAAGTTCTTACCGTTTATGTTCATGTTTACCGCTGTAGATGAACGCCCATCACCGGATGAGGCCAACCTTTTGCATTCCGATCACATAAGGAATTTAATTACAAAGTGTTGGGATCGAACTCCAAGCAAGCGGCCGACTATGCAAGAAGTTGTGAATTTACTCAGTTTTTACGCCAGTTCTTTCTCATTTAGCGCTCCTTTAAAATTTTAATAAAATTTTAGAGATGCCAAAAAAGAAAAAACGTTGAAAAACCAACAACAACTTAATTTTAATATTTTTAAATCTTAGTATCAATAGTTTAAAATAAATCCAGCTTTTCATATTTTATTAATTAATTCGTGGATGTAAAATGTCGAGTCGATTGCTAAATATTAAATATGTTTATACAAAACTGCCCAATACTAACACCTACATGAATTATATGTTTAAAAAATTCAAATAATAAATTTTGTCTGACAAATATTTTTAAAATATTTCTGAAATCAATTCTGTTTGAAAACTATTTCTTAGATATATATGAAATCAGGATATAAATGTATTTTAACGAATCAATTAGATTTTGCGTATGTCAGCTAAGTAATCGACGATATTTCTGCAAAACTCTGAAATTGTTTGTGGATGTGCAATAAAATTGTGTATACGCATTGAAACTTTATTAATCGAGAATAAAAATAAATCCAGACGTTTTTCCTATACTTAATATATATCGAATTTGTTTTAAAAGTTTATTTTTAACTGATTTTCACCCAGTCGAGCAATCTTGACTAGAACATTTCTACTTGTTAATGAATTGCATTTATAAGGCTCTGCATACTTTGCGGACATACATATAAATATTTCAGTAGCTGGTAAAAAGTTTTTTAATTAGCACGCGCCCCAACTACGACAATTGTGGAACCGTATAAAGTACACATAAGTATGTTAATTGGGAATTGTAATGGAATGGTATATAAATCTAAAGGGAACAAAGGAAAGCCACCTTGAAGTAAGCGCATTAAAGTGTCAAGTTGTAAAAACCAAAAACATAATTTATGGGCACTGACGTCGCTGACCTTTGCCAACCGGAAACGGAAACGTGCGTAAACATTTTTAATTATGCCCGTCAACCAAAGCCAAAAAGCACACAATAAAAAAAAAAATGCAGAGTTCTCCAATGGCAGCTTGTAGTTAGCAAAATTATGACATCAACGCAACCGACGACGTCATCCCTAAGTGGGAGCACAGGACATGACCAAAATGTGTCCTCGACACGCAACATTTGTTAGAAATTGGGCAACTTTGATTTAATTTCGAATTTTTTGAGATTTTGATTTTTATTGCGATACAACGATATTTACTTAAATCAAAACAAGAAACTATTCCATAAACAATCAAATTTAGAAAAATATTTAATTTAAATTTGAAGAAAATAAAAACTAAAAAGCAAAAAGATTAATTGGAGCGAGGGGAAATTAGCCTCAAAATAAAAGAAAGTATATTAAAAATACATATTATTTATATATACAATACATCAATTGAATATATTTGTATAGATAAAACGTATCAATATAAATATTCTTCTGTTTTCTAAATCGAAAAAATCAAACTATATCATTTAAGTTGTAAGTGAAATCGTTACTTGGAATGTGTTTGATACGCCGCCAAAGGATTGAGATTAGTGCCCACTGGGACTGTGTCTAGTTACTATTTGTAAGTGCCCAGTAGGGCTTGATATACCAATGAAATCTTACCACAAACGCTTCAGCCACCTTTGCCCTGACCACGTACAACGCCTTTAAAAACAAGCGACCCCATTAGCCAAACACTTGGCACTAAGTTGGTTCTTAATACCCTTTGCAAAAATTGTATTTAAATTTTGTCACGAAATGTGTAACGCATTGGGATGCCTTTGAACCCAAAAAGTAAATAAATTTTTCAAAAAATAAGGCACAGATACTTCTTTTTGTTGCAGACTGGGAACTGACTGGATCGTATTTCTATATAATACAACTGCCGGATTTATACGGTCCTAATTATGCATACTTCTGCAAAAATTACTAGAAGTATGTATGTTTTTTTTTTTGGTTCAGATAAAGATATAAAGAAAATTTGTATATAAACATTGATAAAATGTAGTGTACATTGCATTGAGACAACTTTTGGAAATCAGAGTATACCATAGTCGTAAGCTCTCGACTGCAATGTATATTTTTGTATTTTTATTTTTTTTTTTTGGGCCAGGGCCGTGACCTATACCAATCACAAGGCGCATTGTTTATGATAAATTGAAATACTTGCCAGTTGCACTGAGGCTAAAGGATGTTGAATGCGATAAATAAGCGCCCACAATAAACTCGTTGGACGTAGGACGAGGTCATTGGATGAGTACTTTTCGCTCTTGGGGGCTACTAATTGCGGCGCTTTGTTGTTATTGTTGATACCACTGAGAGCATCAGTAGCAGCAGCTCCCCAGGCGTGCACATCCTCGTCCTCTTGGTCAGTGTGTTTACTTTATGAATGCATAATTTTTATTTTACAGTGCGTAAGGTGACTGAAGTAAAATGTGGCCTGGACAAGTTTTAGCAAAGTTCAAAGGAAAGGAAAGGAATTACATTTTGTGGCAGAAGGAAGCTGTTGCAGCTTCCTTGCCCTACTCAGCGGCTGCATGTGGCTGCACATTTTGCAATTTGAGTAATTTTTTTTTTCATTTTTTTGTGGCTTGCAGCCATGTGGGAGCCAAGAGGTTATTACTGTCATAGCCACTCGAGCACAACGAGTCGACGCACCCACGCTGCGTCGCCCAGGACACAAGGACAGGCAGCCTGAGGGGATTGGCAGAATGGGAGGCAAAAAACTACGACTATGTCAGCTAGAGCAGTGCCGCACCCACATGCCACACAGTGTAGTGTTCGTCGTTTCTGCCACTCTCGGTTCGTCTAGCGCTCGTCGTATCCTGCCGCCGATGACGTCGTCGTTTTATCCTTTCTATGTGGCAGCAACAGCAAAATTTCTAAATTCTCATATCAGTTTTCAGTTGGCCAACGATTGCGCCAGAACAACTAAGCTGAACGCGCGTTGAATTGCAACAAAACGCAAATCAAATATATTAATTAAAAAATAAAAAAAAATAAATAAAGCTAAACAAAATATTAAATTATAATATTTGTGCTGCACATTTTTAAATTATATTAAAAAACGAAAATCAAACAAAACAAAAGAAATTCAATTTAAAAGTGCAAAAATGTGCCATCGTCTGTTAAGGTCGTCAGCCATTTTGTTGCTGTTGCAATTTATCTGCTTTATATCGAATGGTGTGTGTTCTGTCTAAATATTTTTCAATTTCGATTTATTGGAAATAATACACAAGTGTGCTTAGTTAAAATACTAAAAATTCTATAACAAATGCCTCTGCTTGGAATACATATATTTGTGTGTTGGTGCTGTCAAAAGAAAATTATTTTTTCTATAAAATTGTAAAATTTGAAAATGTTTTAAAAATTTCCCTAAAATTAACACCTAAAACTTTACAACTTTAGGGAGATATTTATATATTGTACAAGCCATTTATTTTGTTATTGTGTTATTAATTGTTTGGTTTTTAGTATTTCAACAACTTAGCATAGGATTTAAGCCCCTGAATGTTTTGCAAAAAATAATTAAATATAAAACAATTTACGTTTGATTAAAATTAAAAGCCAAAGTAAACTCTTTAATATATTTTAAACTTTGTATTTATTTATAAACAATAGTTTAAATTTAAGTAAATGGATTAATAAATAAATTAAAACAAAGAATTTAGTTTTAATTGGAAAAACAAAAAAATGATGAGCCAAGAAAAACAAAAATTTATTTTTAATATAATACAATATAAAACCATATGTAATATATAAAAATACGTAGATTTAAGATAAAGTACTATGATTTATAAAACAGCTAGCACAGATATCTTTAAAAAGGGGGCTACAAAGTTTTTTAAAATTTTTTAAACAACAATTTATTACAACTGTGAGACAGAAAAATAGATACAGATAGAATAGAATGATAGACATATCTATCTCTCTTGGCAAAAGCATATTCACTTTCAATTTATTATTTCAATTTAAAAAGTAAATAAATATAAATCATTTTGCATACCCTGCAGGAGAAGCCATAAAATGCTTCGTTTGCGATTCCAGCGACAATCCCAGCTGTGCGGATCTCAGCTCCAACTCGAGCATTGTGCCCGAGGTAAGTAAATACAGAGAGATATCATTACATATATCATTTTTTGTGCAATCAGTTTACACAGCACATTCAAGTGGCACTGATTGATTGTGTTTTCTGAGTGGAATCAACAGCCACTAGAAACATACTCTTAACCTTTGGCCTGCAGACTCTAATCAGATCCACATAGTCGACCTTAATCAAAGTGCCAGCCTAGGCCCAGACACACTAAATTCAAATTATATATAAAGCAGCAAAAACAAAAAAAAATAGAGCCGACCCACTAGAGCGGATACGGAAACGGAAACGTGCAACGTCGTCGCCATTGTGTTGTCGTTTTCGTGACCGTTAAGTGAATGTGTTGGCATCTCTTTCTCCATTGCAATTCTCAAGCATATAATCCAACTTTGCCCCTAAAACTAAACTAGTCCGAATAGTTTTGAACAAGTCTATGAACGTAAATTTTAAGCAGTTGGCAACTTGACAGCTTGAAATTCTTTTTGACTTTCTTTTGACTTCTTTAAAGGGCAGCTTAGTTTTTACTATTTATTAGCCATGTGCAAAATTCCGTTTCTAAAGTTTTAACAGAAATATAATAATAAAAAGTAAGTAACAAACGATTTTATGTTGATTTTCAAAATTGAACGATAAAATGCTTCAGCAGTCAGTGTTTATTGTGTATTATAAAAAAGCTGTATATCATTGAACAGAATACTAGTGGCATATATTACTTTAATTTGGAAGCATCTGTGTAATTGAAAACATCTGTGTAATAGATGAACACTTAGCAAATTGAGCTTATAGATACATTACACTGTGCAACAATTATCATATGAATGGAAATAACCATATGTACGTTGTAGTCCTTCTAGAGTATAGTATTACTGCAGATGACCCCCAAAATCTGGAGTTATCGAGGCACTTTTTTCTCTTAATAAGTAATAACACTTTTTGTAGCAAACGAATATAACTTATCGATATAAATTATGAAAGCAGATTAAAAGACCTTCCAAATGATATATATATTATCTACACTATATATTTAGTATTGGTCAAGATATAGGCCTGTCAATCTAGCTTTTTTGAAACTCATTACATTTTTTTGACTTTGATCGTCTTTCAGTCAAAAAGTTTCCTTCGCACCAATTTTTTATATTAGTAAGAATAACCGGGAGAAGTGAGAGGTACTGGGAAATGCCATAAAAATCATAGTAGTAGTTCAAGATAACGCTCAAAAATATTTACTAAGTTTTTCAGTTATCATATACATATATTTCTTATCCACTTAATTTAAACACATGGGGAAGTCCAATACTTATCTTCAATATCTCTCTTAACACTTATATAATTTATCAGATAATGGGTGAGAGTTATTTCAGTATCAGACAGCTTAGTAAATGTTGATTGCCTTGTAAACTTGTTAAAAATGCATCTTTGCTTCTGGGTCAACGCATTGATATAGCCAAGGTCGTTGCAATATCGATAACGATAACGATATTGATGCTTGTACATTTCAGAGCAATGATAAGATAAACGCTGGCAACTGTGCCGTCAATTAAGAGTTCAATTACAGCCCATTTATATAGAGCAGGGTGGGGAGAAGGTTGTGTATATGTTGATAGATAGCAATTGTCATAGACTGATCAATCATTAGCCATTGTTCGTCATGTTTGCTAAGCATCAATATTTACTAGACTTTACAACTAATATTAATACTTGAAATTCTATTCTTTTCTAGGAATGTACGCTGGACAAAATGAAATCATTGGATACCTGGCTATTTGATTTGAATAAGTTTTCCTACTTTGACAATGGGGCCAATAAGCATCCCTTGATGAATTGCCAAAAGGTGGTGGCCAAAGATCGTAAGTTGAATTTATCGATAATTTTCATAGCTGGCAATATGTATACTATCGATAGGTTTTAAAACAATATCCATCTTTAAGTCTTCATTTTAGACCTAGCACATATCAAAATAGACAATGATGTCATATTTAAAGTGCAGTATTTTCTTTAACTAATGTTTTAAATTACGAAAGATTGTGTTTTTAAATGTTCAAATTTTGCAAATTATTTATCGATGTTTCATTGATCGCGGAGTACATTTGTTTAGTAAAAATGCAATCCCGCTCTCAAAAAAAACAATTGATATTAATACACAAAAATCACACTATCGATACTATTCATCGATGTTAACAAGCATGAATACTATCGATACTTTTACAGCACTGACGTCCAGCATTTTTTTAACTGTTAACAATTTCCTTGTTTTACCATCTCACAGCTGATTCCAGGAAGTTGGTCACCGCTCGCTTCTGTCAGCTGGACACTGGCGACTCGGATGCCTGCGATATATTGCGCTCCAAGCTGCGCATCACTAACGATGGCGGCCAGCGTCAGGGACAGCGACGTTATGAACGGGATCAACAGCAGCAGCAACAGCGACGCAAAGGACATGGCCAGGATGCAGGAGCTGGCGCTGGCGAGGAATCTCCGGAGCAGGAATTCTTTTGTGACATCTGCAAGACGGATCGCTGTAATGGCGCTGCCGCTGTGACGTTGACGTCAATTGTAACAATGGGATTGTTAATTTTGCTGCAGCTGCTGCCACGCCCATTATGCTGCTGAAGGTGAAGGCGGCACATAATGGCTGCGACGTTGGTTGCATTTAGGTTGAGTTATCGTTAATGTTAACGTTTATCGTTTACTTTGTAAATAATCGAGTGCCCATTGAGCGACATTGTTGATTTGTACAACAACGACAAGCCCTCTACCGTCTCCCGTCCCTCCCCTCTTAAGCCACCAAAGCCCTAGATATGTAAGTGACAGCAAACACAGATACAGATACAAATACAGCTAAAGATACAGTTACAGTTGCAGTTACAGTTACCCACATACACAGTAGCAATCGCTTTGAGTCTAAGCAAACATGCGAAGTTCAATTAGCAGGCAGCTTGAAAAAAAAAAGATTACATTAAAAATACATATGTCCAGCATTGAGGGCGAACGAGGACTCAAATGAAAGTCCTATATCAAGGATTTACACCACATGGCTCATGCTCATGTTAAAGTTAAAGTTAGTTAACATGAAATTTTATAAAGGCTTTAAATTGATGAGTATTTAATTATTTAGAATGCCTGTTAACTTTAACATGAACTATTAGCAAGCTAATTTAAATATTTGTTATGTCTTTATTAAATTGTAATTGATTTGCATTGAGCAAGTGTCGAACAAAATTTGAAATCACCAAATGCCTTTAGTTTACATTGCAAAAAGTGTTGAAATAAATATAAATATAAATATATTGTGATGCCATGAAATAACTTCAATACGAATACAATTTCTTTATGGAAATATATATTTTTTGCTTTAAATTTAAGCTAATGGTTTGCTTTATCAAATTATTTTAAGATTGTTATTTCATGGAATCACATAAATAAATACATATATATACTTATATATGTACGAGTATTTTTAGGTAGATACAACTTAATTAGATATGCTTGGTAATGTTGCGAATAGTTGTTGCAAATGTCACTAAATTAAACAAATATAAAAAACAAGCACAGCTAAAATTCACATAAGTACTAATACTAAATATAATGCACACTGTTTTCAAATAAAAAAATTGAAACCATGTCAAAGTCTTGTGTTTAATAAACAAATTTGAATAAATCACATTTTTTTACTATTCAAAAAATATATATGTGCTATGGAAAGAAAATATATAAAAAAACATAAAAATTCAATAAAATGTGACTGTTGAAATGTTTAAACAAAGATAACAAAAGCAAGCGCCTTAAGAAAGCAAAAATTTAAATTAAATATATATATATGTATATATATATTAGAGTAACAATTTTATTTATAATAATTTTTTAAAACACGCAAAAAAACAATCAATTCAAAAAAAATGGTTTAAAAACTTGCAACAAATGTTAATTAAATGTGCAATTAGAAACGTTGAACAAAAGCAATAATAAAGCAAATATTTGAGGAGTAAAGCTGTAATGAATATATATTATAAAAAAAACTTAAAAACCGAGCGAGCTTAATTAAGTGCTTATGCCAATGGCAACACCCACAATAAAATGTGCACTTTAAAAAATTATCGCTAAATTCAAAAACTATTACAAAACAAAAACAAAAAAAAGAAAGCAAATTCTAGAGCAAAAAGTAAATGTGCAAGTTATCAATTTTGATGTCTTAGTCCTATTTAGTTCTTAAGCGAAATGATATTTGAAAAAGTCAAATAAAAAGCGAGTCATAAAATGAATGTATGACACTATAACAGTTACAAATGATAAAGGCATTTTTCCCGTTTTCAAAAACTCACAAATCGAAGAGAATATCAACTGAAATATTTACTTTTATCTTGGACATATTACAGGCAATTCATATATTTATTTGATCTTTCATATAAATATTTTATTTCACAAAAATTGTTATTGATTTGGAATGAAAAAAATGCAAACCCAATTTTTTTTTTGGAGCTTCAATCACTGATAATTTTCCCATTACTCATGTTAGATGCTAGACTACACGCCCCTACTGCAGAGTTTAATTTGAAACACTTTGGTGATGCTATCGTAGTGTCGGCTTCTCTTCCAACTTTGGGGCGACATGTATTTTAACAGTACCGGCAAATTATACTGTCAAGATACTAGAGCCAGAAAAAAATTTTGATTGTGGCAACTCACCACAACGTACAGCCTCAACGACGACGTGTCGATATTGTTGGCAGTTCAATTTAAATTTTTGGTAGCACAAGTAGCGAACTTTCAAGTAGTAGTGACTGTAGTAACTACCCCAATCACCCTTTGGTATCCTAGTTATAATTTTCAACAGCTACAAATATTACAACAGAGCAGCAATATGCAATCAAAGCTGTTCCAGCTGCTGTTGCTGTTGGTTCTCTACTGTGGCGCCAGTATAGGTAGGTAGGATTGTTGTCATAAATCAATTGTAGTTGAACGGACACCTGTCCAGGAGTTGGAAGTTATTATGATAACAATTGATTGATAAGCTACGCCACAATTCAACGCATTCTAATTGTCATTTAAGCGTTGCGCTGTTATACATGCGTGGATTGCGATGAGCAATCTCAGCTCGCTGAGCAAGAAGTTTGCATTGTGCCGTCTGCAGGTGGCTTGCCCAATAATCCTAGCCTTAGTCCCAGTCCAAATCCAGCGCCAGCGATACCTAGCCCTGCAGCGCCAACAGTATCTAATCCTGCAGCGCCAGCAGCTAATGCTTCTGCGAACGCACCTGCTGCCGCTCCAGCACCTGCTCCAGCATCTGTCAATACACCCGCTTCAGCTCCCGCTAATGCTCCAGCACCAGGAAATTCGCCTGCTTCAGCTCCAGCAGCTGCTCCAGCGGCTGTTTCCAGTGGCGATGAAGAGGATTATGACAGCGATGAGGATGAATCGGCGGCACAGCCAACTCTGGGTATTATGGCCGCTGGCAACAATGTGGCTGGAACGGGCGCAGTTGCAGGGGCAGCGGCAGGGGCAGGGGCAGGGGTAGGTGTGGGTGCTGCTGCTGGTGCGGGAGCAGGAGTTGGTGCAGGTGCTGCTGCAGCAGGCGCGGCAGTTGGAGTTGCAGCTGGAGCTGGAACTGTACCCGCAGCTGCTGCTTCTGCTGGAAATAGCGACAGCGAAGACGAAGATGAAGATGAGGACTATGATGATAGACGCAGACGCATTGCACCACGTCAAGCCATTGAAACATCAAGGGCAGTTTGCTATATAGCAAGTTTAAGACGTAAGTGAAAGAAAAATATTTATTTAAAAAGATTTCTGAAATATTCATTTCGAGTACCTGAACCAAGGACTAGATCTTTGATTGATATTCACCCTCATATCAAATAACAAGTATTTTATATAATATTTAAAAGGAACTTTTGAATAATTTAATATTTTTCTCAACTTCTGACGACCTTGTACTTATACAGTAACAATATTAAAAACAGCTCATATTGTAGAAAGTTAGTTTACAAGGCCATAAATATTATTTATCTAAACAACCCTAAGCATAACTTTGCAAACTGATGAAGCTATACGGGAAATTGAGTTTTTTTTCCAATATGTATTGTAGAATCTTTTACAGAGATTTCTTGGAAGTAAACTGAAGATATGAATTGTTTGTGTGTAGTAACATGGAAATTTAACTAAGAAAGAAATGAATCATTCAAAATGGTGCAATTATTTTTGTTTATACCAAAAATAACAGAAAATTTTCGAATAAACTGAAGTTCACTTTTGCTATGGCTTACAAATGCAGATTACTTAAATGTAATTTAAATTATAAGTTTATCATGCAAATAAATTTTTTTGGGATTATTTTCATTGATATGGCTTCATATATTATACAAAATGTTTGCTATGGAGTGGTCAACGCTTACTCGAAATAAACAAATAATTCATTAATTCACTGAATACACAAATATATATAGGTAAATAATATTATTCGAAATTATTCGCCGCGTATTATATTTTAATATATTTTACTAATAAATCCGTAAACTTACTGATCTTTCTCTGACCCAACTCCAGTCAATGGCACGGAAATTACAAATCGTGGTTGTACCATAGTCAGGGATGACAATCAAACTGCCGCCTGTACCGGCCTCTTCCAGGGCTGGGATGTAGTCGGCTGTCAGCTGTGTGAGTCCAATGGATGCAATGCACCCATACATGCCACAGTTGTGGGCCAATGGAACAGTGGCAGCTGTCGGAGAACCCGGACAACGCTTGGCGTTATGCTGTTGGCAATTGCAGCTTATGGCGCTGCTCTATTCTGAATGTTAAATGAATTTGAAAACAATTATAAAATGTACAACGTTAATAAATATACTCGTATAATACGTTATGTGTTCGTTAGGAGGATTTACGATTTATGAACCTTTATGTGTCTATTTCTAGCTTAATTACGCCTCATACCAGCTGAGGTACCATATGAGCACACCTGAGCTATTTTCGCCTAATTGTTTAATTGTTAAATGGACGATAAGAGTGTGCAGGGGAAAGTGTCCACTGTTCCACAGTTCCACAGTTCAAACTGACGTCGTCGGCAAAACAGAAGCAAATCAATTACAACAGCTGATAAGCCCACCCTAAATAAGGTATGCGATGACTATGATAATAATGACGACAGTAGGTGCTCCCTACCGAATTGGCCAAAATAAAAATTGTGAGTTCATTTCTATTGCTGATAACTGATGATCAACAACTGATTGTGTTAGGCCCCAAGTGGCAATCGCCAGTGTCTGCCATTTGAAGGATTTACAACTAGATTCAGCTCAAAATTTGGAAAAAAATAAGTTGAATTCTTTATTAGGTGATGAACAAATCATATATATATTTTATACTTAAAAGAAGTAGAATTAGTATTGTCAAATTTATGGAAATTATTCTCGTAACTCCGGAAAAACATTTCTTGTGGAAAAACTTGTAGTTAAAATAAATTGATAAAAAGAGAAAAATTAAGTTGATAAAAAAAAATCTATGAATTTAAATATAATTTTAAAGAAGGAAATAAGAAAACTAAGTGAAACAAGACACAGAGAGGGAATAAAAATAAGGAGAAAGAGGCATAGAGTGAAAAAGAATAGCAGAAAAATTGAATAGAGGGAAATCCCCAACTCGGAAAGGTTAAGCAGCCAATCCGGCAAGCTTTGCCCCTAGAAAGATGTAAAAAAGTAAATATTTCAAAGATTTCCTGTTTTTTTTTCCAACTTCAATTCAACTTATCAAGGAAACATTTGGTAAATAAATTGTTTTAATTTTTACAGAGTTACGGGAATTGAAAATTTTTTATGAATATGAAAGGCTTTCCAACACTCAAAATTTGTTGCAAAACAACACAAAATTTTTTATTACAAAATTGTAATAACTTAATTTGACGATGTTATTGACGAACCTAGCTTCTTTTTATATAAAGTTTAAATATATTTCTGTTAATGCATTAGAATAGTAAGACAATAAATATTAACTATTTATTAAATACTTAATACAAAACATTAAATCGCAGCCTACGGAAATATCTTACCATAAAAGCTGTGTAAACGGATCCGTTAATTTGTTATCGCTTAAGGAAGCTTGTTTTCAGAACGAACAGCTGTCAACATTTGTTCAATCAAATGCAATTACCAAAATTGTTGTGCTGATCAAAACGTGTATATAGTAAATATGTGTGTATATACTTATATATACTATATATACATACATAATATACGAACAAAAAGACAAAGGCTGGGCCCGTATTTGGGCGCATTTTTACTTCCACGTTTTATTTTTGTAAAAGCCTAAGCTTCCGGGAGAGTTGCTATATGCAACAATATTTGCATTCTTATAAGCCTGACAAATTTCAAAACTTAACTAAAACTTTTCTCAAAATTTAAGAATTATCAGTAAGGAGTTAAAAGAGAGAGAGAGAGAGAGAGAGAGAATAAGAGATATTTAGAGATTTATGTGATGTCGCAAAAACTCGAACCAAAAATACGAGTATAATATTTTATTTAATTATTGTTTTTTTGCTTCTTTAATTTTTTTTTTACTTTGCTGCTGTCTGTGTCTGCGTCTGGTTTTTTGTTGAATTTACGTTTTTTTTTTTTAAATATTGATGCGTCTGTTAACAGTCAGACACTAAACACAAATTTAAGTCATTTGGCACGAACCGCTAAAATGAATGATACCCATTTGACTAAATGCACAATATACCAGTACGCACGATCTATAGTTATACAAGAACAAAAAACAAGGTCAAACTTTATAAATGATCTCTAAATCAGAGAATAATATTACAAGTGATAAGAGAGAAAGAAAAAAAAAAATGAAAAATACATAGATTATACAATAACTTTTAACTTTTAACTTCAACTTTAAATTTACATTTTTTAAAGTTTTCAGTGCTTTGAATATGTTGTAAAAGACATTTATAAAATTGTTTTGAAATTTATAAGATCTTAAAATTGAATATTTGTAAAATATGTATGTTCTGCTGAGGCATTTGATATATGGAAAACAAATTATGATATTGTTTAAAGTTTCAAAGCGGCATTTTTTTTAACATTTTCACCATTAAGCCCTTATTCAATTATATTATAATAATTTTCAAATATGCAAAACCTGCAAATTTTAAAATATAAAAGACTCAATTCTTATATTGCTTTACCATTTCTGACTTATAACTTAAGTTTTTATTTTTTTCGGAAAATCTGTAACCTTAGCTAGGGCATGACTTTGACTTTGTCTACGCTTATCATTTGCCCTTAAGCCAATTTTTTAGGGGTTAAACCGCGCATATCATTAACATTGAATTCCAAGTGACTTTTTAACCTGTTTGTGCATTCAAATGGAAAATTTATGCTCTACTCGGCGATTCTCAGAGCAGTATTAGGCTCCTGGACACAATCAATATGTGTAAATGGGTCGGGTAAATATTAAATAAAAACTGTTAATTGTTTTGGTTTGCCTAAACGTAAGCAACATGATCTTGATATAGGGTAATATTAATCATGCGACATACAACAATATGCTTAAAAATGATGTAAATGTCAATGTAAACAAGGGATGACAATTTGTATACCAAAGAGGAGCGTCTCAGCGAGGTGGGTATATTGATATTGACAAGAATAACATTAATAATAATAATAATAGCCCATGCTAAGCGTTCAATTAGCATATAAAATTAAAATACCGGTATTTAGTAGTAGTAGTATATATAATACAAGTTGAAGGCTAATCAAATCTTCCCCCTGGATCAGAACTTTGTTGGGACTTTGTAAAAACCCACGAGCATTGAATCATTTTGCATAATGGAAAATCTTTAGCAAACTTCCCAATAACACATCATTTTGCTCTGTCTGCTGACGTTCTTACGATCTTAAAACAAAAAATGATTATCATAAAAAAGAGAGTAATAGTGCATAATAAAGAGAGCGATAGAGTGTACACTCTTAGCCTCTCTCTCTCCCTCTCTCTTTTGACTTTTACTTTTAGCAATGAAATTTGTGTTAACTTTTTGGTTTTTGCATTATAAATTAATTTGTTATCAATAAAATAAAATACATACACGCGTTCCGTAATTGTGCTCTAACTCTTTCTCGCTCTCTCTTTCACTCTCTTGCTAGCTGTCTCTTTCCTGAGTGTCGAAGCCGACGCTTTTGTCGCAGTCGCTGCGAAAAACTCGCTTATTATAAAACTCTATAAAAAGTCTCAAACAAATCACAAGATTTTCAGTTAAATTTCAGAATTCGCAAACTGCGGTCGCATTACTTAACGTGTTTCAAAGCAAACATAAAACATTTTGCATAAATCTTTAAGTAAAAGATTTATAACAAAATACCTACAATCACTATATACTATATCTCTATATAATAATCAAAATTATTAAATAATAAAACAAAACACAATGCAAAGTACCAACAGAAATCATATAATTCTGGCTAGCGCCTTTTTATTACTACTCGCCGCCCCAGGTAAGTCTCCAAGTGCCAAAATGTGTTTGGGTATCCAAGTGCAAGTCCCAGATATTAGTCCAGAAATTAGAATAATACCAAAGTGTCGTGATAAAAAAATATATATAAATATATGATATTTGGGCAACGCTGAAACGCTTGCTCAAAGGCTGTATTAAGTTGGCTCGAAACTATTAATATTTTGATAAATAAAATCAAAAAAAAAATATGATATGTTGCTATTTATAATTTGTGTGTGTACGGAATGTGAACATTTGTTAACTGATTGCAAAAAAAAAAAAAAAACAAAAACAAAGAAAAAGAAAAAAAAAAGCAATATCATTTAAATGCAAATTTAATTTTTTGGTGACCATAAACATTTCGCTTTTTGCATGTTAAGGAGAAAAAAATACAATACAGTAAACGTTCGATAGCTTAAACTGTCGATATAATTCAGTAATTAAAAAACAGCATTTTAAAAATATTAAATGTTCTAAAATTAGAACAGATTTCTTTTAGTTAGAGCTGCGTTAGAACTAATGTCAATTTATCACTTAAAGTTCAAGTTAGAAATAAAAGATCACGCTATTATTGAAAGTTTACGAAAGTATAAGCTCTTATTATAATTAATCGATAATTATCGATAGAATATTGTAATCCATCTGGATATTTAATAAATAACGTGCTGTATTCAAATACACAATGTATTGGAGAATTTTAAATTTGTAAAAATAAAAATAAAGCTAGAAATATTAATTTTTCGATTTTAAAAACCTACCTTCGAAGTCAAATAGTTTAAATTATCGAGAGTTTACTGTACAAAAAAAAAAACAATAAAATAATAACAATAAAACGTACAGCATTTCTGATATTTGTATTATATAAAATGTCATAAATGTTCAAATTGCTAGCTATTAAATGCGGAAATGTGGATCATAACAAATACCTTTTTATACATATATGTAACATATATAGAATTATTTTTTAAAGTTGACTTGACAGCTCATACAATTTTTGATTTTGATTCTGTTGTTGCTGTTTTGACATTGAAACTGCGTCAACTGCTAATTGAAAAACTGTGATTTCAAGTGAAATGCTACAGATATAGTAGTTAGAGCTAAGTCTGGATATGTGTTTATTAGCACATACCAAAAATCAAACAACAACCAACAAAAGTCACTTAAAAGCGGAAAAAAATAAACCTGCCCAGACTATTAGCACCAAATTTAATAAGAAAACAAGTCTGAATGTTGCCATTACAAGCTACCGACTGTAATATACTCTGTATTCAATATAATATTCAATCAATGATTCAATATGCCAAGAGAATTTTTACCATTTTGTTATCATAATATGGGAAATATAGGATTTTAATTAATTTCAAGGGCATGACAAATAAATCAAAATATTTACATTATCTGAAAAGCGCTTTTATCAAAGCTGGAAAAACACAACTCAAAATAAACTAGTTTCCCTTCGTTAATAGAGAGTATAATAAAAAAGAAAACCTGAAATTCTAAGATGAATTAGTTGGAAAAGGTTAAGTATTTACGTAATGCAAAACAAGCAGATGTTTTTTTTTTTATTTTTATTGTTGAATTATTTAAATAGAAAATTGCATTGATTTTATTGCTCTGCAAAATCCAATTTCATTATGTAAACTTTTACAATGTTATGCCAGATTGGCACAGAACTTAAAAATTATAATTATAGGTTCTGCTTTGTTTATTTAAGTTGTTTAAATTTGGTTTTGCGCTCACCTTTGAGCTCATAAAATAAATAAACTTTTTAAGTTAATTTTTGTCTTAAACAAATATTTGCAAATATTTCTGCAACGTAGTTTAGCGAAATGTTATCAAGTAATTTCTTTACAAAACTGGTTTATTACACAAAGCCAATGCATATAATGAATTTTAATTTACTATATTGTATTAACGTACTCATACAAATGATCATATTATATATATACATATATATTTAGCCAATATAGCGCCAAGTTCAAGTACAATTAAAATTAAAAATATGCGAGAAGCATTTTGCTTATCACGTGCCAAGAAGTTTCATTCAAATGGCTGAAATTTCAGTTAGAACGTCTTCCTACAATTGTCGTGTGGGCCCATCAATCAATGTGATTTATTAAATAATTTTTAAAATCAACAAAACGGTAAACATGTGCATAATAATAATAATAATAATTTAACGTGCTGTCAGTTGTTGTCTTACGCTAAAAGTAACTAAAAATTGAATTAGCCTACATGGCGTATGCGCTATTTTTGCTTATCAACTTGTCAATGGGGCATTTTGGATGAGCTGTGAGAGGCTTAGCTTATAAGAATGAGTCATCCCATAGACATAACCTATTCGCCGGTATATATCTATATTCTATTCACTGCTCCGATAAGCACAATTGACGCAATTATGACAATGTACCATTAAGTTTGCCATTTGTCGTTTTGCTGTGGACAAATATTTGCTTTTGCTTTGACATGCAAATGGGAGCTGGAGTAATTTATATATGACAGACATCGGGGGAGGGCCACATTTGGAAGATCGGTAGGAGTAGTATTTGCTTGATATGAAAATTGTGATAATATCGTTAGTGCAAACATTGACTTAACAGTATAAACTAATAATAAAGAATGAGCAAATAATACGCCAAATACAATGAGCCCGTACCTTTGATTTATGGCCCACACATGGTCGACTTCGATCGCTTTGTCATCGTTAATCGTTTATCACTCGGTTGTTGTTTTATTTACCAAAATTGTAAATTGTTTTAGCTAACTGTAATGGCCTAATGATGGCGGTAATCGAATACTTATAGAATGGTGTTCAGGCAGGAGAAATATCATCAAGCCTGACAAAATATATGGCAGGCAGCTTAACCAGCTGTCAAATCAATTGACAAGCAGATAGAGCTGCCACCTGGCAAATGGATGACAAATATGGCAACGCCGAGCAAAGGCTAACGATTGTGTATTATGATTACGTGAGTCGCCTTGCCAACTTGTTGTTGTGAGGTTGCCAACTTGGGTTTTTGTTACAAAAGGATGAAAAAGTAAAATGTAAATAAAGTTAACTTTAAATAAACATAGCAGGATCAATTAAAATAATAATCTAACATATTTCAAACTGCACTTTCTAATCATTCTTCATTCTTATATATATTTACAGCATGTCTTGCTGCGGATCTGATGTGCTATGTGTGCGATGATTGTCAGACGCTGGAAAAGGACACACCATTGTTGGCCTGTAATGAAGATTTCTTTAATCAAGGCGGCAGCACCGAAGCCTCCACAGTAACCACAACCACAAGTTCTACCACAGAGGAAATGAGCACCGTTACCACTGACGCCACACCAACAACAGCTGTTACTGAAACAACCGCAGCAATTACTACCAACGAACCGGTGGTGACCACAGTTACCGAGGAGTCAACGACCATGGATTCCACAACAGATCAGACAACTGAAAGCACTGAGGCGCCAATTCCCACACCAGGAACAGCAGGACCACCAGATACCACAACTGGTGTGCCCACGCCGCCAGCTGAGGATCTGTTACGCCAAGCGAACATTACACGCCTATTTCAAACCAACAGTTCCGACAGTCCAAAACCGGAGAATGCCCTAACAACTGAGCCGGCGATACGTCAGCGTCGTGCTCTGATCGATACGAGTGTCAGCTATCATTGCTACACTGTGCTAAAGTCAAGTAAGTATCAAGTACAAACATTAACCGTATCGATAGATTCAGCCGATACTATCAAAGTGGGATAAGAATTCTTTGAATATCATTTGATGATCTATATCAAAATGAAACATATGGCTTGTATATTCCTACTGTACAAGTATAAAAATTCAAAATTATTTTAACCGAGGATTGTTTCCACTTCCATTTCCGTTTAAATCATTTGCAATCTAAAAT
Organism: Hirtodrosophila alboralis; assembly: GCA_035043045.1. Classification (NCBI taxonomy): domain Eukaryota; kingdom Metazoa; phylum Arthropoda; class Insecta; order Diptera; family Drosophilidae; genus Hirtodrosophila; species Hirtodrosophila alboralis. The sequence continues at coordinate 52,277 of JAWNNH010000795.1, read as the reverse complement.
TATTGCTTGTAGGCTTGAAAAGCTTGAAAATTTAGCTACTAAATTCAAATTTCTTTTAACTTTACTTCAAAATAGACAAAACACTTGCTATTGCATTTAAAAACTGGAAAGAAAAATCAAATATTATTTGTCTTGATAAGCTATCTATAATTTCGATAACTAACAATATTTACTTCTATCTCCTGACCAAACTAATCTCCGATTTTAACTCTTTTTCACCCGCAGTTAATAACACAGTCATCACGGAACGCGGCTGTTCACGGGTTGAGCCCTTGCAATCTGTGTGCAAAGAGCTGGAAGTGCAGAACAACAACATTGAGCTAACACACTGTGATCCTTGCAGCATGAATGCCTGTAATGGTGCAACAAAAGCGTTGCAATCATCGCTGCTGGCAACGTTGCTGGTTGCTGTTGTTGCCGCTGCACTGCAACGCAACTGAATAATTGCCTTAACACTCCCTGCCACCGCTCTCCTTCAACCCGGTGTTATTTAGTTAATATTGATCATAACATATAGGTGCATATACACACACAAACTACACACACACACTATACACACACTACAGACGCACACTCATCAACTTTGCTCTCATTTGTTAAGTCATGCGATATTTTATATAATTTGTAAGCGACATACACGAATATCGAAATATACATACATAACATATAATTATATATATACATATATAAATTTATATAAACTAAAATTAACCAAAATGTGAAATATAAGACGATTTACTTGATTTATAATAAAGAATTTATACATCAAGAAAGTAAAAATTTATTTTTGTTGTTTTGTTTTTTTAAACGTTTTGCAATAAATATGAATGGTGTATAATACATAAAAAATGGTTTAACATATTGCTTAGATCTTGTTTACTTAGATCTATTAAGAATATGTGATGTTATGTACTGTTATATAAATTAACCATTTTATTTTCAAGTTTATGCCTAATGTGCATTTATTAAGCAAAATAAACCAATTCCAATTCCACATTTTTGGCAACATTTTGTAAAATTCCCTTAAATTTTTCCCATTTTCACATTTGACAACATTTTGCTGATTGAATTTACTTCAATATAATCTGGAATTATCATTAAAATTGGAATCAATTGGTTAATGTTAAATTATAATTAAATTATTCAATTGAACTGGTACGCAACAGTAATATTTTTAATCAAAAGTCGGTATATCCTTGAATTTAAAAAAAGTAAATAAATCAGTTGACCTTCGAAGACTCAAGTGAGAAATTCCTGAATAGCTATGATACATACCTCTGTTTGTAATAATATTATAGGCTTGTTTTTGGGTTGAACCACTCTGGGTCAATGTCACGTTTTAAAGGCACATTGCGCATACGCCGCATTGTACAAACAAAACTGATGACAAGTCCACAGGAAAAGCAGGGTATACTTTTAGGCCAGAGTTTTGTTAAGTAAATTTGTTCAAAGCAAACACGATTCGTGTGCCTCGGGCAAAAACAATGAGAGCAATGTTGATAAGATATGATTTCATTAATAACAAAAATTTGTCTCTTTTTTATTATTTGTTTATAGTGCGTACAGTGCGTTCAATAAGTGTGCACACCACTTGATTGTGGAAATATAAATCATATACCATTTGCTGGAATATCATAAATTAAAATTGTTCCAAAAAATAAATATATATGATGCCATATGCCTGTGAATAGAATTGATGATTTCAATATATACTCGTATTTCACAGAATTACTTATCAGCTTAAAAAATAACTGACCAGATAAACAGATAATACTCCATACCATGAGAAAATTGTGTCAATTGTCTAATAGAATTTTGTGATAATAATTACTATGAGTAAGCATTTGCAGTACATAAAATACAATTTTGCGTCTATTAAATGATAAGCAGTTCCCATTGAACACAAATGAAGTGAAAGTGTGAAATATTTTGGTCAGGTAAAGATAAGAAGCTCATTACTGATAGATATGCTTTCTTTTTTAACAATCCCTGGGTTAAAAGGATTATAACCCAGTGAAGTGGACAGTGGACTGCGTATAGTGTGTACAGCAGTCGAGTATACTCGACCATAACAAGCTCGCTTGTTTTCTTGTAACTTATTTGAAAATTGATGACTTTATTAATAGTGTTCTTTCAATGCCATCGATAATATATAGATAATAACAAACAGAATTTGCTTACACACACATTTGTTATCCAGCTGTCCAGAAATTTATGAATCACAAATAATTAATTGTACTTAGAACTTTACCACTTAGTATATACACAAAATTATCTTTTTGTTTATCGTTTGTGACCAAGTCGGTAACTAAAACATGTGCTTATGGCTTTTAGTTAGTTAGGACGAACTGAGTATCTAGAAATTTTGCAAACGACCATAATATTTGGGCTTAGAAACTGGGCTTAGAAATCGATTAAGCTGATTAGATTTTGTAAAAATGTAGTAGAATGAATTAAGCTAGTACACTCGCAAAAAGATTCAAGTATATTGTACTCAAATCAATCTAAAATTGTAAAAACTATATTTACATCGGATATCCCTAAGCTAGGTACAAAAATCTTTAATCAAGTATGCAAAATTGAATCCCGGAAATTTTAACTTTTGCCCGATTTAAGCATCTTAATATTTGTACTTGATTTAAGTAAAATGTACTTAATTGAAGAATATTTATACTTAATAAGAAAATTTTAGCTGCTTTTAAAAATTTTTCCAGATTGACTTAAGCTTTAATTTAAATTTTTACTTAATATCAAAATATCGTACTTAAATAACTCAAATATGATCTTCAGATTAAAATAAGTATTTTAATCTTATATTAAGAATGCAATTTTTTTCTGTGTAGCTTACTTTGGACTCTTAACTTACTATGGATGGTTATAGACACAATGGTTTCTAAGAATCTATAGTGCATAAGGTATAACTTGGGAAACCACATTAAATTTCTAATTCTTGGAAACCAAGAATGAATTTTATGGCATTTTATTAACAAGCAGGAGTGCTATAGTAGAGTATAACCGATTAAGGTACACCCTTTACCCAGTCCAATAAATACTTTGACATATAACTTCGATATTTATTATCTAATCATTTCGGTTATTAAATTTAAATGATATGTTGGGATAAGCTGGGATAAGTATAGTAGAAATTTTAAATGAACTTCGTTGGCGCGATTTGTAAGAAACTTTATACCAAATATGGTGTTTCCAGCACTTATAGTCTCTGACAAGCGGACAAAGCTATATCGACTTGTTTATTCATTGTATTCGAGGATATATTTAAGTACATTATGCCTACTTCTGCCTATCAAAGGCTTTTGCAGAGTTTTATTGTTTTATTTAACCACTTATAATCATACTGCGCATATAAAGTTTATTGTCATCATTACAGATTGAGTAAGTGCGGTCAACTGCTTTAAAATTGTACACTAAATTGCACTATAAACTTAAAGCATATTCTTGGAATTTAATTGCAGCTGTTCAAATAAATTTAATGCTACCGTTATCTATAATATAAGTATACGATAATAATTAGTACATCCTGAGGAAGTAAGATGAATGTCTGCCTGGAAGTCATATAAATATCCTTATCGGCAGCAACAGTGCGTAATATCATTAAGTTTATGTGCGAGATCTTATCGAAGACTATATGAAACTGCTACAAAAAACTCAACAGCCAATGAGGCGCTTTGTTTGTCTCTTATCAGTGCCAATTGCCAGACCCGACCCGGCCATCCATCCAGCCAACTCATAAGTAAGTATCGGGCCTGCTGCCAAATGATAAAAAAAAATGCGATGTTAACAATATATTTAATTGGTAGTTTGCATTTGAAAGTCGAGCAGTGCTGTTGTCTGCACTAACTTGTCGCACAAAATAAAATACGAAAAATAAACGTGATCGGGCATAATCCTTGAAACATATCCTTTAAGTTATATAAAAAATACACAATGCGTATACTTAATCTCCTGTTGCTGTTCATGTGTGTGTACGCCACCTTTGCGCCAGGTGAGCGAGCATATGAACTGCTGAAAAGTTAAATAAAAATATAAAAAAAAAAAATAAAAAAAAAATCATAAGAAAGTGGAAAAATTAATTATATAACTATTATAAATAGTATGTTATAGGAAAAACCATATCGTTCGATTTCATTTCTTTTATTGTCCAATGTTTTAATAAACTAACTACTCTAGTTGTATCACTTGTATACATATTTTAGAACAGCATCAGTAGGCAACTCCTTATCAGTAGCATGTTGTACAGAACTCAAAAGAATCATCAGGGCCATGTCCATTATTGTAATTAGTTTACTTGGAATGCTAACATAACGCATGCCATAAAAATGCAAGCCGCAATGAGTAATTGTTTGAAAGAAAAATGAAATACAAGTAAAAAAACCTTTACTGATATGTAATTGATATTATAATCCTTTGGGTATTAACTCAAAAATACCACTTTGATAATATGTCTCAAGGAGCTTTACTTTCATTATACAACTAGAATTCGTTAAAGCTAAAAAAAATTTAAATATTTAAAAAATGCAAAGCAAAAATTAAATAAATAGGCTTACTTCTTAGATCTATTTGCATTTTTGCAGCTCTTTTTAACTTTGTTGCTTCAGACACTTTACAAATTCAGACTTTATAAATAAATCTTAAGTATTGAGTCGTTAACGATGTTATCTCCAACTCGACATACTTTAAACAAACATAACTTCTTTACACAGAACTTGCATTCGATTTATCAATCAGGGCTTATTGTTTGCACAAGAATTTTTTTATGATTTAATATCAGCACAATTGTTTTTTATGAAACATTTTATTTTTTTAAAATTTCTTTTATTTTGTAAAAATTAACAGGAAATGCGCTCGAGTGCTACGAATGCATTGGCAGCGAATGTGAGAATTTGGATAAAGTTAAAGTAGTTGACTGCGATATGGATAATACGCCAGCAAAACCAACACCACCAGATTCCACGGAAACTTCTACAGATGATACTACGGAAAGTACTACAGAGTCTGTAGTATCTACTACATTAGAGACTACAACCGATGATCCAGGATCTTCGACAGATAGCACAACGGATTCTGAAACAGAAACTACAACGATTGTTACAGATACAACAGAAATACCATCAACAGAAACGTCAACAACAGATATTACAGATACAACAACAGAAGAAGCAACAGATACAACAACAACTGGATCAACAGATACAACGACGGAAGAAGCAACAGATACAACAACAACTGGACCAACAGATACAACAACAGATGGAGCAACAGATACAACAACAGATGGAGAAAAAGATACAACAACAGATGGAGAAAAAGATACAACAACAGATAGAGCAATAGATACAACCACAGATGGAGCAACAGATACAGATACAACCACAGATATAGCAACAGATACAACAACAGATGAACCAAAAGATACAACCACAGATGGAGCAACAGATACAGATACAACCACAGATATAGCAACAGATACAACCACAGATGAAGCATTAGATACAACTACAGAAGAAGCAATAGATACAACAACAGATGCATCTGAAATAGTTCCTACAGGTCCTTCGGCTGCAGCTTTACGATCCGGTCGGATGCGTCGTTCATTGGCTGCACAGGCAACGGATAATCTGATACGGAATTATCGATCCTATGAGCTTTATGGGCGTGCTTTGAAAACATCGGCCTGCTATAGCGTAGAAAAGAATGGCGGTGAGTAATATTTTACTATTGTAAAATAGCTGAAATAATCTGGATCAAACTTACCAGACCTGAAAATACATACTATATATCAATTTTTGAAAATATAATTTAAGCTGTAATGAAATTATTCGAATCACTATTTAATATAAAACTTTACTTCATTTCTCTCTGGACAGAACTTCAGCGGGGCTGCGTAATGGTGCCTGAAGGTCAATCCGCTTGTCAGGCGGTACGTAAAAAGGTCGGACTGGCGGAGAGTTTAGATGGGAATCAATGCAATGATATCTATGTTTGTCAAATGAATCGATGCAATGGCAGTGCTACCATCCAAATTTCCTTAACCTCTTTGCTTCTGTTGCTGGGTCTGGGACTAAGGAGCCTTGTTTAGTGAATTCACATGTTAATTTGTAGATTTTTTATGCTTAATTTCGCTAAGTGATTTGTTTTGTATAACAAAAATAAAAATTAAAAAAAGTATAATAAAACGCTGACAAATTCTTATTTGCTAACAAATGAACAATAAAATTGCTTCAATCATTTTTATTGATGACCATTCCAATCACACCTTTACAGGTATTTTAAAGAAAGCTATTGGACAGTGTAACATCTTGATATAAGACATAATTTTTAACGAGTTTTTTTTTTTCAGAGACAATAATTTGATGACATCGAATTTTCTATATAGGTTCCTATATAATAAAATCTCTGCTCTTAATGTGAACATACATAGAAACACATACAAGTTTTATATATAAGTTTTATATATATATGCATATTAGATATCTGTTATAATAAACATATACAATCGATGTTAGGTACAAAACAATTGTCACATTTAATAGATACTTATATGACACAGATCATAAGGTGAAAGAAGGTGTGAATCCCAGAAACTTATCTAATCAAAGTCATCATTTTGCACTCGTGATGATCATAAATTTTATTATTTCAACATTATTTTCTTTTAGCCTATCCTAGATATATTTGCATTTGTACTATAAATTTAATATACATCATATATATATATATATATTTATTTACAGATGAGTACCTATTGTACTCTAAGTATAAAAATATATATATTAATTTATTATGACAGTTCTAATCGTTCATTTCCTGCAGAAAACAATTATCTTTTCTAAGAAATTGGCACTTGAAGTCATTTCTATTGATTCAGTGATTCCGTGACAGTAGAGACAGTAGTATTGTTGCAAGTGTTGCAACTATATATATATGTACATATAGTATTATCAAAGTCTTAATTTGTCTCCTAACTGTGTTATAGGTTATCAAAACTAACAGTTAGTGGGTCGCTTCAAAAGCTAATAATAAGGAAGGTATTACTTGTGATAAGTAAATCATATTTGAATATTCGATTAAAATTGCAAGTTTTATAGATTTTGAAATTGTCATATTTCCCCGATCCACTCAGCCAGCATATTTAACTTTTACAATTTCGTTAAGGTTTTTTTTAGCATTACAATAATTGACTAAACATTCGTTAATTAATTAATTGTCAATTGCTTATACGATGCATGTTTCAAATAATTAATGAAGTCAATAGACAAAAAATTAAAACTTCATGGCAAAAAGCTCAGTTTAATATTATCAGATCTAAAAAATGTGTTATTTTAATTCCCATTTAATTCATTTTCATATTATGATATTGATTAGATCTTTGACTCTCTCAATCCCTCTCTTTCTGTCTCTCTTTCTGTCCCTATCGCTCACTCTCTGTTTTTCTCCTTCTCTCTTTTTCTCCCACTATCTGATCCTTAGAAAGCTCACTACCAAATGCATTATAAATTTAGCATGTATTCAAACCCAAGCAAACATTTAATTAAAGCAACTTTCAAGCTTTTAACATGAACTTTTCAAAAGCTCCCCTGTGCAAACCTGTAACTTACCATACACACACACATGCATATGTATTTTTATCGCAAACCGTTGTTTGTTATCAGCAAAAATGGGCTCAAAGGCAAATAGATAACGGAGAAATATAGGGTAACGACTACAGGCTATTTCGAATGTGTTAAAGTGAAATTGATTAGAAGCGTGCAACGAGAAATGGCTACCACAAATAACAAAGCAGTTAACCAGCGACATTCAGGGCAAACGGTACACATATTTAAATTGAGAGCCAAAAAAAAAACAGTTAACAACTTATCAATTGATATATCAGCGTAATCATGCAGAGCCATAAATTGTGCATTTTGATAACAACGCTAATCACATTTAGCTTATTCAGCTACACAACGGCACTAAGTACGTATTTGTTATTAGATGATCTTATATTTCACATTTCAAAATCATTTTAATAATATACAATTTATATATTTTAAAGCTTGCATTAACACAGCCGGAGCCACCGATACTTGCACTGATACCTTTAAAAGTTGCTTTATTCAAACAGGTAAGTCGATATAGTATTCTGGGATCGCTTCAATATAAATTGAATGAGTCACTAACATTGTACACTTAAGCAAAAGTTGTTCATTATAGTACTTATCTTGAATATGTTGAACCAGTATTCATAAAAATTGATAAGAACAAATACGTGTGTCCACATTGTTTAGTTGTAGGTTACAGCAATGCATTTTCTAGGCAGAAATACCAATTAGAAAAAGTGCAAATAAAAGCTACACTGAGAGAATTATTTTATATCTAATTGAAAAGAAAACTTATAATAATACTCAAAGAAACTATATATATTTTACAATAAATTTAAGCAATAATAATAATTTTTATTTAGGTATTAACTTGGTGAATCATCATCAACTTTTTTGTTATCTTGTTGATTAACAGGGAGATTATTTAAACCTTTAGTCGATTTCTACGTTATATTCTTTGGATATTTTAGATTTGAAATAAGAAATTTAAAAAGGCTTTGTTTGATCTTTGCTCATGTTAATTTAAAACGTCTGCTGTTCTTGTTTAATTTCATGTTAGTTATTATGTAGTTAATAACATTAATTTAATTTTTAACTGATCTGTCTAGCATTTTAAGCAAGTTAAAATAAAATTTATAGAGTGCCAGTTAGTGCCACATAGATCAAATTATATTCTTTCCTATTATTTTTACAGGAGCCGATGGCGCTGTAACAAAAGGATGCCTTGATCCCGCCACCACCTGCACCTCGCCAAATTGTTTGACCTGCAGCACTGACAATTGTAACTATCTTATGTGCAAGAGTTGCGATGGCTCCCAGGCAAATTGTGCCCAGACTGATGCTTCGTCAGCCAGTTTCAATCAGCTGTGTCCTGTACCGAATCAAGTTTGTTTGAATCAGCTCAATGATAACCAAACTGTGACCCGAGGCTGCGGTAATCCTTGTGCCACGGGCGCTACAAATTGCGTCGGTTGCAACAAGGACAACTGCAACATTGGCATCTATCCTGCATCGCGGTTGCAGTGCTATCAGTGCAGCAGTGCTGCTACCTGTAACACTGTAGACAATGCCACCATGCTGAAGCCCTGTGAACTGTACAACAAGGATACACAGAAATGCTATACTATCGGCTCCGACGATAAGACCATGCAACGCGGTTGCAGCTCTGATACGAATACCAAGTGTGCGGCAGATACAACTGATGCAAACTGCGTAATGTGCAATGAGGATGCTTGTAATAAGTCCCCCTATAGCAGTGGGGTCCTGGGCAGCTGCATCAAGTGCAACGACAACAGCAGCTGTGTCCAAGTCCAAGCAGCAGACAAGGCAACACCCTGTGCCGCCGCCAATTACACACAGTCACAGAACAGCTGCTACACACAAATATGGTCCAATGGTACCGTGGAACGTGGCTGCACCAACGAACGCAGCTCTCCATGCACAGGGGATGGATGTGTGGCTTGCAACGGTGCTGCTTGCAACACCGCTGCGGGTGCCTTCTCCTGTCTGGTCTGTCGCAGTGATAACTATGCGCCCTGTCGTCAAGCTAAAGTGGGATCCAGCGAATGTGTTAATAAGGTGAATCCAATGCAATGCTTTGAAGGAGAGTGGGGTGAGTAAAACTACATTCTAAGTATCAGTTATATAGTGGAATATATACCATTATCAGTACCCAGTACAAAACACGCAAATATATGAATATGTGAGCACGTATTCATTTAAATCAAGCAGTGCAGTATTTGAACGTCAAGCAGTTTAACAGTCATGCAAGCAAGCAGAGCAATGCCGAAAGCTACGGCGCTCTTGCTACATTAGAAAAATATGTAGTTTTTTTTGAATAATTTGATGTTTTAATATTTAAATTAATATATATTATGCTGCATATAGAAACTTGAATTACTACTATTCCCAACCTTTTATAGATGGCGTTGTGATACGTGGCTGCCTCGGTGATGCAGGATCTTTGATGAAATACCAGTGTCAAAATAATGCCGACACACGTTGTGCGACTTGCAATGAAAGTAATTGCAACAAAAAAGAATTTAACGGAGCATCCAGCTTGCAGCACATGGGCTTGGCTTTGATACTGGGAATGATCTTCATAGTGAGACAATCATCGTAGTCAATTGTATTTTCTCTCTAAACACAAAATTTCACAATATCTTCCAATTTGTACATACGTTATATTATTGTTATCTATCTATAAAAAAAAAAACAAAGATAATCGGAATGCATTGTCCAACAGTTTGTGTGTGTCATAATTGTAATAAGCTAAAACTTTGTTCTGAATAAAAATAAAAGAAAATATGAAAATATATAATCCATATTTTAAAGTTCTCTAGTTGTTTTAAGTTTATCTACAATAACTATAAAACTTAGAATGATTAATGAATGATTTTCAATGTGAAAATTAAATCAAGACTTGAAAAATAAAAATATTAAATAAATATGTTGTATTTTTTCTTCTAGCTTAAGTGAAACTTGTAAAGATATTTACAAAAATATTTGAATTCACTAAATTTCTAAAGAAAAAAATTAAATAAATACATATATGTACTTTTTATATGAATCATATAATTTGGATTATTATGAATCATATAAAACAATATTATTGGACAAAAGATTATATTTATTATAAAATAAATAATTTTTTAAATACTCACAGCAATTAATTATAATTTATTTGATTATTATGATATCGTTTAAGTTATCTTTTACAGTTTGAAGCTATCAAATATTATCAATCATTCAAAGGCATAAAAATACAAAGTTCATAAAGGGAATTAATCTATAACAATAAGTGTTACGTGTATAGGGATTATATATGTATATATATATAAGTGAACATTAAACTAGACTCAACGTTGCAACCATAAAGAAATTCCAAAACATTAAGCCAGCCATAAGTTGAGCAGCTCCAGAATCGGGTGCCACTTGCTTATTACAGAGTATCTCATAGCACATCTCACATAACTTTGGTTCCTTGCGACAATAATTCTGACCCTCGTCTGTTAATTCCGATATACAACCACGCATGATCAGTTTGGTGTCACCTGACAATGGAAAAATTTTTTATGGAAATAAGGAAAATTCATTAATTACTAAGAAGATTTAATAAAATGCAAAATAAAAAAAAATTTAATGTTAAATTGTTTATCTATTTAAACATTTATGGCTGTCTTTGAAAAACATAACTAATCTTTGCTAGTTCATCATAAACACAAATATATTTTTTTTTATAATTAGTTTGTAGAATTCCCCTACTTTTATACCCTAACAAAATGTTAAGTTGCAGTTTTGTTACGAAATATGTAACGCAGTTTTTCTTCAGAACATACATATCTCCGATCAAATATATCTCAAAGCATATATGTATGTATATTCTTAATTAACACGACGATCTGAGTCTGTCTATGTATGTGTCCGATGGGAAGTAATCTTTCTCAAGTTAAGTTTTGAAATTGATTAAAGAGTATAACTTTGATACCTCTCAGAGTACACAGAAGAAATTACCTATGCATAATATTGAACTTTTAAAAGATTTTGACAATCTATAGATATATATTATTCAATGATAATATGTAAAAGTTTTGCATAGCTATTTCTTTGTGAACTTTTCCCAACTTATGTCAATGAAAATGTCAAGTGATAGGATGATAAAACTTACGTTTAAAGAGCGTATAGCAGCCACTACGTTTGCTGCTCACAGGACACTGTGAACGGTCAGTGGGCTGGCGGACACAGGTGCCATTGCGATAGCTGGAACAGGTGAAGCAGTTAAGGTTAATTGTGGATGTGGACTTATTGGCTGGCGGAGCGGCTGCTGCTGCTGTTGCTGTTGTTATCTGGGCTGTTGGTGGGGTGGCTACTTGTGGCGGATCGGCTGCATCATTTTGATAATCCGGGGATTTTGCCTCTTCAGTTGTTGCAACTATAGCTGCAGTTGTCTCGTGTGAAGGTTTCGTTTCCATGGTCATGGCAGATGGTTGTGGTTCATGCTGTTCCAATACACCAGCAATTGAGGCTGTCTGCTCCTGTGATCCTGCTGCTGCGGTGGGAGGCATTATATTGGTTGTAGCCATTTCTATGCCAGCAGTGGTCTCTTGCAGCTCCTCATGTTCCTGTTCTTTCTCCAGCTCCTTCTCCAGCTCCTTCTCAAGCGCCTTCTCAAGGGCCTTCTTAAAGTCCTGCTCCTGTGCCAAGCTGCATTGTAACAGTAGAGCGAGTATGATAATCCAAAGATTCAATTGTCGTCCGTTCATTATTTCCGAATTGAATTTATTAATTATATTAAATGTTGTATCCCCGAAGAGAGCTCTACGAATAGGCCGTAATGGCTAAAACCAAATTGGCTGCTCCGTTTTTAATATTTTTCTTTTCCTGGCTTGTGCTCTTGCTCCTGACCCGTTGCGGCTTTGCTGGCAACTGAGGCAAGGCCATCTAAATTGTTGGCCATATGTCGCTGATTGTCACGCAATTATCCTGCTCTAAATTAAATCGATATATGTGTGTATGAACGTTGCTGGCTTTCGACCCATTTAAATGACTCCCCTGATTCAATGGGCGACCATCCTGGCCATAATATGAGCTTCTTGAATTATTGATCATGTGAACATTTGGCATTGCAAGCGAGTCAACATTTAAAAGCACTCCAAGCCGCATGTACATATAGTATGTATATATCCTGACATTATACTGCCTTTGACCTGTAGATATCTGTATAGATATTAGCAGAGTCATTAAAACAATCGAGTTGACTTGCCGTTAATTATTAGCAATATTTCCTGCGTTTCAGCCGATTTCTAGTTTTGAATAATTTGTCAGTCATATTATATTTTGTATATAATTGAAATACTACATATGGAAGTTCACACACAATATTCTGTGCATGATTTAGATACTTTTAAGCTATTATTGTAATACAGATGATATACATAATATGATTGTGTATTTTTAATAATACTTATAGTAACAGCTTATAAAAAATGTCTAGTTTTTGGCTTATGGGATGCTGCAATTCTTTTAAGCTAAATGCTACGAGTATAATACTAGTATTTGAATATATACATTTTTTTATATCATAATATTTATATTATATTTGGGCGATACAAAATACAATAATCAAAAACATATATACTATACAGTACAAAAAGTTAGCTAGTTGCACAGATACGCCTATAAATATTAGCTACTGCAATCTATATCTATAGCTAGTATCATTTTTGTCATTGTTCTCATGAGTATTTTGGCTTATCCTTATCAATTTGATAATAGCCTTTGTTCCTAATGCCCAGTGATAAGCCATAAAGGCGATTTACCACCATAACTCAATGCATAAACAAAAGCAATAGGCTTAAGTACAGAAACTATTCTATATGGTGCAAAATGAGTTTCCCAACCATCGAGTGCCTGATCCTGTTGCTGTCATGTAAGCTGACCCAACTGTTTGGCCATTTAATGAGTTTCCAATATATGTCGATTATACGTTTATATAAATAGGTCTAATCATGCAGCCATGTTGGGCAATTGTCTGCTATCATTGCGATTCTATTGCGTTGCCCGAATGTGCCCAAACGTTGGGCGAGGTGGATGTGCTGCCCTTTAAGGAGTGCACCACAGAGCTGACGTGTGCCATGTCGATTGGTAGGTTAAAAAATAGGCGCATTGCACATTTGCTGACGCTTCTAATTGCAGTTGACTCAATAACGTATCGTGGTTGTGGTCAGGAAACGCCCACTGCACAGGCTACCTATGCCAAAAGCTGTTCTTCGAATTTGTGCAACGCTGGCGTTTATCCACCCGGACGGCTTAAGTGTCATCATTGTTTCGGCGAGAGCTGTGTGGATGCACCGGCTGGGAAGCCACGTCCATGTCGCTACCATCATGAAGAGGATAAATGCTATACTGAGATAACTAATGCAACGTTTGCCTATCGCGGTTGCATCTCCGACACCAATCATACCGCATCCAATGAGGCACAGCTATGCGAAATTAATGGCTGTAATGAAGAGCAGGGTGCCTGGACTTTGACTTGTGCTAGATGTGATTCCAGAAACGGACGCGGCTGTAAAATGGATCTCTTTCAGCTGGGCAATCATTGCAATGTAAGCCAGTATGAAGAATGCCATCAGCAACTGCTGCTGGGTCAGGAGCAGCATCAATTTTGCTTCACCTATCGCCATCTGAGTCGTGTGGTGCGTGGCTGCTCTTCAGAATTGCCAGCGGATCTGGAACCCTATCGTGATCAGTTGGTACAATGTGCCACGGGCGACCACTGCAATGCGGCATGCATGCAACAGCAAAATTGCCTCAGCTGCAACTCAGCAGATCAGGAGATTTGTCGCAGCAATGCCACATCATTGAGCAGCAGTGTCTGCGGCTCGGCAGAAGCTTCTTCCTGCTATGCCTGCGAGTATGATGATTTTAATGTACGTCGTGGCTGTGGAGCCCCGCCAACGGATGCACAGATACTTAACTGCTACGAGTGCGATGGCAATGAGAAAAAAGCCTGCAATATGCTTGATTTTACACGCTGCTATCGTTGTAGCAGCGATGAGGCTGCCGGCGCAGGCTGTGCCAACTGGGAGCGTCCTGGTGGCATATACATAGAACAATGTGCACTGCCGGCAGCGCCCTGCCTGGTCTTAAACTATATAAATGGCACCACAGAACGTGGCTGTCAGCGTGAAGACTTTAGCTGCAACACAGCCTCAGTGGTCAACTGTCGCAGTTGTGAGGGCAACTTCTGTAATAAAGGTGCCTTTCCGGAGCAGCGACTATGGTGCCATCAATGCATCAATTGCGATCAGGTCTCACGTGGTCAGAACGCATTGCCCTGTGGCCTGTTGGCCAATGAACCAGCTGACCAGTCGGCTGGCTGTCTAGAGTATTATGATGAGCATAGCAGGCAGGTGGTGCGTGGTTGTCGCTCCAATGCACAGCTATACTATGAGTGCATGCTACGCAGTGGTAGCCAGTCGGGTTGTCGTCTTTGCCACAGTCACGGCTGCAATGCCACGCCCGGGGAACACTTGCGCGCTGGTATTGAGTTGGAGCAGCAGCGTGCGCTGACTGTAAGATCAGCCTCGGGCTTAGCGTTAACAACTATATCAGGCATTTGGAGTTGGTTTATCATAATTTATCAAATAATTGCATTAAACTAGAAATGTAAACCGGCTATAATTGTATTGCATATTGCTACTGCTGGGCATCGCTATCGTTTGCCTTGGGCAGCTTATAGCCAGGACTCAGAGCGCGACCACGATGATTGAACGTATAGAATGATGGAAAGTTGCCAAGCGTGTCCCAGGTCTTTTGTTGCATATCCACTGTAGCCCGTATTTCCTTAAAGTTGCCCACAATTTGTATAATACTGTAGACAACAACAACCAGGCTAATCACCGTTTGCAGAATAATCTATAAATTTAAAAAATTATTTGAGACATAATATAGTATATACTTATTTAAATATACTTACGTCTAATGGCAAGCTGGTCCACTCCTGTTCTGTTAGGCGCAAGTAGGTGCGATCTATACAAGTTAATATATTAAAATTTAATTGCTCACACTAGACCAAAGGTTGACAATTTTGGAACTTACGATGAGCTGCGGAAAAGGCAGCATGCGCCAGACTAGCAAAGCCAGCAATTAGCAATAATTTGTTAAAAAACTTGTTGCCCATTTTGATATAAACTTTTAGTCAGTAAACGTACACAACTTGTTTAACGAATTTGTGCAATGTACAGCGAAAATTAAACTAGGCAAAAGTGTAATAAATGAGTTTTAAAATGACAGTCACGTGTCAATGTACCGGCCTTGCCAGACAAAACAGCTGTTTGACATTCGTGTGTAAACGGTGAAAGCGTTGCCAGATCAGTCAGTTGAACCCAAAACATTCACAATCGTCTATTCATGTTCGTCTGTCTAACTTGTTCGCTCCATCATTCGTTACCACGACTTCGTGTGCTTTGGATGTTTTGCGCGCTTTGTTCAGCAAACCAAAATTTTCAATAAACAAAAAAACAAACTCGCCCGGTCTTTTTGCGCGCGGCATTGCCAAACTACATATAATTTGAACGCAAAACAAACTACAATAATTTTTAAACCACTTGGGTCTGTGTAGGCGTGTACGATACTATTGCACCTGTGCTGTGTGTTCGTCTCTGAGTGCGTGTGTGTGTGTATCCTTATATCCTCTCTGACCCCGCTGCCACCGACGCAGTTGTACAGTGCCAGGGTGTGGTATTGAAAAAAAGAATTCCAGCACAATCTAAAATTTAAACATGTCGGTCTCCTCGAATGCCTCGTCCGCGTCGCGCAACGGCAGCATTGATGATAGCACAACAACAACAGCAACAACAACGGCCACAACGGATAGTTCCGAACTGTCGCACATTTTAAATCGACGCCAGGAGATAATGGACTCACAGGAGGCGGGCATTGAGGTGCCACGCAACTTCAAGGTGGTCAATGTCTACACCGAATTCCATGAGTTTTCGCGCAAGCAAATCAAGGACTATCAAAAGACCTTCAATACGTAAGTATTCTTATAAGATTATTATTATATTGCATATATCATGTCTGTACCTGCTGTACTGAAATTGGGAATTGATTGCAGAATACTAACAGATACCCTATAAATTGCTTCGAATATAGTGTTGTGTTTATTATACGAATGTTTTTAGAAAGCATATTTGACAGAAATAAATTATTGAGGATATTGTGTTCAAAACGAGAATATTATTCATCCTTTTTTTATAAATACATCGCAGTTTTTATTAGTTATCAATCAAATTTTTTTAGCATAATTTTCGGTATTGGCTTCTACGAGAGAATTTTCTTCAATCCAATAGGATTGCATTTTTAGAGCAAGTTGTGCTAATAGGACAGCTTTAGGCTCTCTAATAGGTCGCAGTACAACATAATGATAACCATATTTTCCAATTAATTAGTTTCATACAGGGTATACTACTACCTTCTACTCTCCCTTCTCCTCCTTCATTAAGCCAGCCTGCCGTTGGCTAACACCTCGCCAAAGCTAAAAAAAAAATGACCAAACATAAAACTTATGCGCTTAATTGGCAACTAAGTTGCATGTCGCTCCCTCAACAGCTTACCCCTCCCTCTACATAATCCACCCAATCAACAAACGCGCCCTCCTTTCCCTCTCTGGCAACAACCAGATGCAATGGGGCATGACTCAGTATTCCAAGTGTTTTTTAGACTTTGTCACAGTCACTTGAATATTCCGTTTAAGATTTCAATTCCCCGCCACAGCCGCAACTTAAGCTCAATTCGACATGAGTCAAAGTTGGCGTTACTTAAAGTATTATATTTATACAGATATATAATGTATTTACATATATATATAAACCCTTTTTTTTTAATAACATTGCTGGTTATTGCGGTTTATCCAGAGCTTAGAATTTCCCTGTTTTATATGCTCTGTTCGCATAGGGTATATTGCACGTGTTTAATATGCTTCCGTGTATAGATTAATTTTTATGACATTATTAAAGATATAGTTTAAAGATTTCCATGGCGAACTCTTTGGTGTTTTAGTTTTTAGTTTAACTAATTAAATGTATTTGCCATTCAATTTAAAACCAAGAATGTAGTTGAGCTTAAAATAAACTTAAAACAGAGTATACCACTGTCGGTTGCCTTTTATTTATTTTGATTAAAGTGTAGGTGTAAGATCAGCTTACACATGACACTCTGAGGCAATCTCAACTAACTAAACGATCGTTTTCCATCTCCAATGAAACGTAGAACATAAAATGTAATAGCTTGCATAATCTGTGTAGCAATTTAATCTCGGTTAATTATTTTACATATATGTATATGCTAGATATCAAAATATATATTTGTATATATATGAGTATAGTATATATAGTATTTGACGCATATACGCGGCACGTGGTGTGTTGATAACTTATCTCAGTTCATCCAATTTCGTTTTGCATGCTAAGATTACGGGAAGTCTACGTCGTTTTTAAATCTTGTTCTATATGTATATGTCTCTGTCTCTTTCCGTCTCTCTTGTTTTCGGAATTCGCTGATTCAGCTTTATGTTATTTACATAATAGTTTATAAAGTTGTTTTTACCCATTAGCAGTTGTATTTATGTTTACTGCCCAATTAACACCTCCGTCCAATTAGAGCGTTCTTTCTATTTGACTGGCAAACAAAACAGAACAAAAACTTAAGGACCACACAACATGCTTTGTGGATTCTTCCTAGTAACTCCTGGCTGTGTAATTCAAAGCCAAACATTTGGGTCAATGCATAGACACAGAAACTCAGCAATTGGCACATTGTCAAAACGAAATATTTCGTTAAACGTGAAATGCAAAACAAACGAACGTGCTCAGTAAACTTAATCGTAAAATCCAAATCAAAGCTCCACAAAGTCTGAATATGACTGGAGACAAAGACGAAGCCCAAGCAGCGCATATAACCCAGTAAAACTCGAATATATAGAGGTATCCCATATCATTATAAATATTTTTAAAACCCTTTTTTTTGTTTTTTAGCGACGTTTTCGAGGGCTAAAAATAAATAAGAATCGGGTTAAGCCCAATCATAACTCTGATTCATAAGAATTCTAAATAATTTACAAATAGCATTGTTTCAATTCAAAAGTTTTAGTTTACTGTAAGTTAGCAATAATATTATTATATTTCGTTTGAATTTTGCAACTTCTTAAAACTGGTTTCCATTATAATTTAAATTATTTTTCCAAGTCAAGTTCTGTTGTGCGCCTTTTTGTTGTTACCTCAAGCAAATGTCAGGCGACATCTTTACTTGATCGTTTTTTTGCTCTGCTGTTTTTTGTTATTTGCTTGTTAATAATAATAACAAAAAATAAAAACCGGCTGCTTTTGGCATTTAAAGTCACTCGCTTGTTTTTCATAAAAGTTATGTGCTAATTTTGTAAATTTATTGAACAAACTTGCAGAAAATAAAAAATGAAAAGTGAATGTTCGTTCTACTGAATCACACACAAGTCAGTTCTAATAAATACAGAAAGCAAAAATAAATATAAATAAAACGCAATTTAATAGTGATTCAGCGCATGCGTATTAAGACAAACAAAACAAATATAAACATATTGCGAATATAAACAATTTTCAGAAATTAAACGTCACAAATGGTCGGATCTTCATTTCCTAGCGATAAGTTGTTGCAAGTCTCTTTCTGATATGGATGCCTCACGACCCAATTGTTATTGTTTATACTAAATGTAAGCTTATACTTGTATTATGGGATAGAAAGAAGAAATAAAAATCAGAGGAAAACGCAAAGAAGACGGAAAAAGAGCGATTATATTGTACACGCAATATGTAATGTTTTATTTTAGAGTCGTAATTTTTTTTTCTTGTTGGTTTTTTTTATACATAGCTTGGATTTCTAGATTCCGGCTTTTATTTTGGATGCGCCATTTTCTGCAAGCTCGTTTTCCGGGTGAACCTAAAGGCGATAAATTGCAGACGACGCTGGGGCAAACTTAAAATGATATTGATTTTTATTTCATTGCGACTACGCCCCAACATCATTACATACATACATACATACATATATCATCCCATTTACTGGGTGGTGGGAGTATCAGACATCGTCTGGGCGTCTGTCTGGTTGCTGCTGATAAAGTTGGAAATCCTTAAACTATGTTTGTGTTGTGGTAACCAACCACCACCAACGTCGAGGACGCCTCTCACTTTTCAATGTCCATTTTGCAATTGTGTTTACCATTTTTAGTTAATTGCATTTTTAACTTGAAGCCTAAAAACAACAACAACATATTTGCATATAAGCTCAGCGAGAGCGCAGACAACTTTAACTAGAGATGGGAGCGTGCAGTAAAAAGGGAATAATATCGATTATGATAACACTGACCTAACCTAAGCCAAAAATTTAATTTCAGGTATATCAAAAACCAGGTTAAACGTGAACTGTACTGCTAAAAGTTGACTGTCAATTTTTTTTGTTTATTAAAACACAAAACTCAACTTTGTTTAGTTTTAATTCAATTTTAATTCAAAATAATTTATCAAAATGTTTTACAACGTTTATTTAAAACTAAATTTAGACGATAAAGTTTGCTTGAAAAATTTGTGTCGTTAACTTTTGATTATCAAAAATATGATGTGAAAGACTTTTACTATATACATCAAGTTGTTTTGTTGTGTTCTTATAAGCTTAATGATCATAAGATGAAACAAACTAAATAATCAACTATAATGTATGACCCTAATAAATAATAAATAAATTAAACTGAAGACTTATGTATTTGAATCTCGCTCTATCGTTTATCGCTCATCACTATTATCGATGTCAATGCCATGTCGCTTTGCTCGCGATTCGGGTTCATGGCAAAAGTTCTGCATAAAAAGCAGACACACACACAGACATACTTACAAGCACACTTAAAAATCAGATACACGCTCACGCACTCCACAATTGAGGGGTTGCTGCTGGGTCGTGTGTGTGGGCTACACACTCATGGCATATCATAGCAACTGTGGCGAGAGCTTTTAATTAAGCCGCAGTCACCACCTATTATCACTGAAGCAGCGGCACAAACCGCCCGCTTAGCGCCCTTTGACATGTAAATTGCAAAAAGGGTTGTTGTTGCTGCACATTTTAGGATAAATGCAGCGGCCTCTACAGCACTTCCTGTTCGTAAAGAGCGCGGGGGGCCAAACCGCAATGTGTCATGCAGTTGCATCTACTTACATACATATAGGCATAGCAGGTTCATTGACATTTGAATTTGTCATTTATTTGATGTTTACATTGCGATTACACACAATGCTTAACATTTGTTGTGTTGCTGTTTTGCATGGCTACCCAATCCTGCTCCCCGGCAATGTAGTGTTAACTCAGTCAGTGCAGCATTTCAGCAGTCGTATACATATGCTGTAATCGACAAGTTTTACCCAATCGATATCACTGCATTATGTTTTGCATCCATTGTGAATGGCCATTTGTTTCCGCAAATATCCCCACACCACACACACACACACACAGCCGACGACCTTTGCCAAATGTGCAGATAATTGCATAGACGAGTTCAAACTGGCGTCCAGCTGTCTGGCAACGTTTGCAGACCACAACTAGCTGCCATAATGGTACAAAAGACGGTTGTTCGTCCCCCTTTCCCTTACTACGTCAATTTGCGCATTGTGTTTGACAATTACAAATTCGTTGATTGGCAGTGAAAAGTAAATATGTATGATTATACGCATACTTATAGTATGTATGCATAGTACATGATGTGGTCTGACTAGTGGCAATGTTGTGTCACTCAATTGAGGAAATATCAAATTAAATAAAACACATAGAATCATCAACAGCAATCAGCAGCTCCTTTGTACTTTCAACATGCTGCAATTAGTCATGTATGCACATTCAAATGTGTGAATAGTTTATGTATTTTTATTATTAAATTGCTTTATCGCTGCAGTCTCTGCTCCTGCATTGTTGCAAGCACTGACTCATAGAGAGTTGCTGCTGCTGGTGCGGCTTCCTGCTGCAACTAAAAATACGACGACGCGACCCACGCAACGCTTGTAGCGCTGCTTTTGCTGCTGCTGCTGCGTTGCTCCAATTTCGAAATGTCAAAATATGACGCGCTTATTTCGGACCAAACGATTCGGTAACTTTTCGGTTTGGGGTGCCCATCAGTGTTGCCATATTCGCTTTTTCCACGTCAGAACTGGCTTTTTTTTAAGTCTTTTACAAACATGAAACAGAAGGCATATTCGCTTTTCTTATTTTACTATCTCGATTATTAATATTATTTTTTTCTGTTACCAAATTTAGCTAATTTTTTTCCAAAAGTACGATCACTGACTACTTTAAAAATATTTTGTATTTATTTAGGCAAATTTATGTTGGTAGTAAAAATACTGCTGCATTTTATAGATTCTTTGTGCGGACTCGCCCTTCTCACAAAAAAGTTTACATGTGTTTTAAATATAAATGGCCCAGACAAAGTTGAGTATTTTAAGTACACAGGTGCATGTTTGATTTCGAAATGGAAACAGCCAACTGAAGTCTGTCTGTCTGTCAGTCGGTTCGTGTTAAACGAAATAGGCAAGATATTGTGTATGCAAGACACAGCAACTGTGTGTATAATTTTTCTACTTTTGTTTTTTTGTACTCCGATGACTATACAATAGATAAAAGACCAATGGAGCTGTGAAGAAATCCAAACAATCTGCAGTTACACACATCATTAATAAGCTCATATATGCCATGCACACAATAACCGTTACAAAAGTGGACAAAAAAGTTCAAGAACATGAAGCGTCGTAAATGCATATGTGCATAAATATATAGTGTCTGGCATTAACCCGCTTGGGCCACAGAGCATAGCCCCAAAGACCAAACTAAGAAACAACAAAAAAAATCTACAATAGGCAACAAAAACTAAAAGCAACAACATTAAGTTGCTAATAGAGAGAAGCCACGGCTACATGTTCAATAATTGCAACTACTATGTATGTGAATATATAGTCACAAATACACTTCAAATATGCATTTACCATGCAAATGTGGCATGCAACAACAACTACAACAACACTAATAACAATGGCCAGCTGACCCCGTTATTTGTTGAACTGTACAAACCTTTGGATTTATATTATAAGGAAAATGAAATTCGCATGCAATGAAGCATCTATTATCTAGTTTAAACGCAAACGATTATGAAATCATCGAAATGTATATATTTTCAAATCGATAAATATTGAGGCTAAACCGTTACAAGCGCAGCATGTGGGCGGCGTTGCCATATCACCTGCAGGAGTGCACACAGCAGGAGTGCAAGCTTTAGAACGAGAGAGCAATTGATGGCGCTGTCAATGCGTAATAATATCAGGTGGTGTCAAATAAGCAGACCGTCAGCTACCAGTTAATACATTCATAAGTACATATGTGTTGTTGTTGAAAAATTTCACAAATTTCTATTTGATTATATAATGTTATAAATATTATATATTATTGTTATAATATTATAAAATGGTTATATACAAATTTTGAAATATTTTTTTTATTGAGATATTCTGTTGTAATTGGTAACTCATTAATATACACGTATGAAACCACCTAACAAAATAACAGCATGGCTAGTGCTGTTTAAGAGCCAAAGTAATGAGCTGCTATATTTAAAATTGAATAAATGTTTCTATGTTTAAACTAATTGAATTGCACAGCTGAAATTGCAGCAGTCTATTGGAAAGAAAAAAAAATGAAATATTAAATAAACAACGTAACTTTAACTTAATGAGCTTGTGTTAAGCGAGCCATTTAATTGAAAAGAAAACAACAACAGCGTAATAAAAGCAAAAGTCTGACAATTGTCACATTGACGCAACAAAACTCACACAGACTCGAAAAGTAGTAGTCCAAAAGCAATTGAAGTTAATTAAAGGCAAGCCAGTTACATTAAAAACATAAAAAAACAGCAACTATTAATTGCCATCGCCTACTCTCTACACAACACAGACGTCGTTTAAATGCGTCGGTGACACCTTCATGCGTTTCTTGGATGCCTTCTGTCATCACAAGTGTATTAATTACTTTCACTCTCATTTCGTGTTCAAACACGCAACAGACACAACACAACACACGCAATTTGTCGCCCCACAATTATCGATACAATTAACAACGAAAGCGAACAACATGAAAAACTCACAAAGTATTCATTGTGTGGTCGCCTGGCTTCTAATGATTGTGGAAAAGAAATTCAAATTGAAAGTTATGCCATTGATTTAAGTATGCTATGTAATCGATTGCATTATTATTGACTTGGTTTTAGCTTCTAATTATAATTGAATTCGAAAGTTATGCCATTGATGCGTAATCGATTGAAATTGAAATTAAAATTGAAAGTGATGCCATTGAGTAAAGACGATTTTGCATGGGAAATTTGAAATTGAAAGTTATGCTATGAATTTAATTATGATATGTAATCGAAATCTAAGTTGAAAGCTATAACCTTGACGGCTAAATGATTATAATTGCACGTTAAGCCATTAAATAAGGACATTTTAATTTCTAAGATTGATTTTCCATAATTATTTGTTTAATTGAAATCGAGAGTTATTTCATTGTTTTAAGTATAATTGAAATTGAAATTGATAATCATTTTCAAATTATTAAAAAATGTAAAAATAAAAAATTTATGCTATTAATTTAGATACTAGAAATTCTAATTTATTGCATTATTATTGCTTGCAATTAAAATTTAAAATATTGCTTATGATATGTAATCGATTGAAATTGAAATTGCTTTTGAACATGATTATGTTGTTTTAATTTCCCTAACAAAATCAAAACAATTATTATTGTAAAATTTTAATTAAATGTACGCCATGTTATCGATTCTATTATTATTTTCCCATCATCTCGGCTTCTAATCATTGTATATCGTAAACGAAATTGAAAGTAATGCCATTGAGTACGATATTATTTATGATCATAAATTTGTTGACAACGACATAAACTTGTCGTCAATAGTTGAGTGCTGTTTCCTTGCATGGCTAACAAAACTGGCTAACAGGCTTTGACTTTAATGGGCAGCTTACATTATTTTTAGACCAACTAGTTTGACTCGTTTCTAGTTGCAGCAAGCATCCTTCAGTTGCAAGGTCGAGGTTTCCGCAACATTGTTGCCAATGTGTTGCGCATCTGCCAGACACACGCGATTTGGCCAACACATAAAGGCAACTGCTCAACGTTGCGTTTTCTCTATGCCACACGCTGGCTTTTATTTTCATTTTTATTTTAATGTATTACGTAATTTAGCTAGTAAATTGTATATTTATTTGCATTTTGATCACACAGTTTCCTGTCCCACTCACCAGTGCCAGGAAGTAACACTGTCAAGTGATGAGCATTTTGCCCTCTTGACTTCCAGTTTTTTGTTCGTTGAACTCATCAAAAATAAAATTTAACTTAAAAGTGAAGCTTAAAGATATTCAAAATTAGTGTAGAAATCGAATTTAATACTTTTTGCTTTGATTATGTTCTGTTATAATTATATATATAACATATACACATAAAACTATGAAAATTGCACTGTAGTTTTTTATAAGACTTTTCTATGTTTTTTAGGAACCAAACTTTAATTTAATATAAGATTATATTTATTTCCAATAATTACATACTTATGATGTCTCTTTGGTCAAATTTAATAGGATTTTCGTATAAAATGTATACTGGTAATTTAAAAAATTTGGATTCTTATCCTTGATATACATATGGAATAGTGTGTAAAATAAATTTATTAATAGCATTTCTTTCAATATTTAATAATATTTAATAAATTATTCAAAAACACACTTATAAATAATTTAATTTAGCATATGCTTGTATACATATTAAATATTTATAAATACAATAAATTTGCGTTTCCACTGGATATACTATTTTAAGCAATTTTTAATGCAATCTCCAGTCAGTTCCCGGTCAACAATAACAAAGACAAACTCAACCGAAAGTTAAGCCGGTGCAATGCTCTGTAAATTTAGCATGAAATTGGGTTACCTTGGCATAATATCGATTAGCTGGCGGTGTCGGGCGGAGCAATGACCAGTTAAACCGACCGTAAACGTAAACATATATGCCCCTGACAGTATCTTATTGCATTATCTGTTTGTATTTGTTTTTGCTAATTGATTTGTGTTTGGTTTTTGCTTTTTGGTTTAATTGCAGCTATGATACCGCAAGGGATGGTTTCTTGGACTTGAACGAGCTGAAGTATATGATGGAAAAGCTGGGCGCACCTCAAACGCATTTGGGCTTAAAGAAGATGATTGCCGATGTGGATGAGGATCATGATGGGAAGATATCGTTCCGTGAATTCTTGCTAATCTATCGCAAGGCTCAGGCCGGTGAGCTGGACAGTGATTCGGGCCTGAATCAATTGGCTCGACTCACAGAGATCGATGTGGAGCAGGTGGGCGTCAGCGGTGCCAAGAATTTCTTTGAGGCAAAAATTGAGCAACAGTTGCGTTCAAATAAATTCCACGATGAGATCAGACAGGAGCAGGAGGAACGGCGTCGCGAGGATGAGGAACGTGCCCAGAGACGTCAACAGTTTCAACAGCGTGCTGCAATCTTCCAGTAGATGAAGACAGTGAGCGAGAAGAGAGGGAGATCATCTACATACATCAGCCCCGTAATGCATAGAATTTTTTGTAGTCTAGCGCGTAATCCTTGTGGCGTAGGTTAAACAAATGCAATTAGCACACAATTTTTAATGGGCAAAAGCGGAGCAGGACTTTGATATATCATCACACATACATACTAATCAAGCATATGCATACATACTATATACCTTCATAATATACATACATACATACATAGATGACGAGCATACCAAAAGCATAAATTTTAGTTACGTATTTAAGTGGAAAAAGAAAACAAAAATTATATTGTATATTGTGTTTAACTTTAAGAAATTTGTTTTACTTTATTTTCTATTTTTTTTTTTTGGTATTGCGTTTAGTTTTTTGTTAAATCTTTATGGCTTTTCTTAAAAAAAAATTCGTATTTCTTATATTATCATTTTATTGTTAGTGCCATTTTTTTATTTTATTCGATTTTATGTTAAAACTGCATTTTGTTAATAAACGAAAAATCAATTGTTTTATGTTCATAAGCTAAAAATGCAAATTATAAAATTCTATTTAGCGTTCAGCGTTTTGTACATATTTATGTTGAATTTCAATTCAATATAATTTAAGTTGAAAATTTCAGTATTTTCAATTATATTAAATAAGCCGTTCAAGCAATATTATTAATATACGTATATAAAATACAAAATAAATTAAAACGGCAATTACTATACTTACACGTGAATTAATGTATATAGTGCAAATCTAAAATAAAAATAATAAAACTTGAAAAGGAAAGGTGCAATTTTATTTTGTAAAACTCAAAATGATATAGCTATGATCATTTCTACTGTTGACTTTTTCTTGCAATTTAAATTTTTGTAGGAGGGTTAAGAAAAAATAACCAAATTTAAAAAAGCGGTTTTTTTTTTAATTGAGAATAATGTTTATACTATCTGAAAGATTTATAATAACAAAAATGAAATCATATTCTTATGTATGATTGTACGACAATTTAAAAATAAATATTTTATTTCGATTTTTAATCCCTAATTGTGTAAGCCTAAGCAACATCCTTGACTTGTTACGCCTTGCCTGCTTCGTTCTCGTTGTTGTTGCTGGCACCGCGTCGCTGCGAGTGCCGGCAACGCAGCATGTCGCATTTGAGCGCATAGCGATGTTGGCAGACAGGACACTGATGTGGCTTCAATTGCAGATGGTATCCCTTGACATGCTGCGAGAGACCGTTGCGCCGCTTGAAGACGCGATCACAGATGTTGCACTTATAGCGACGCTCCGAAGTGTGCGTAATCCGATGCTGTTTCAGTCCCGTCAACGAGCTAAAGGCTTTCTGGCAAACGCTGCAATTGTGTGCGATGCGCTTCCTTATTAGCTGTGCCTGGCCAGCAATGGTAGATCTGCTTCGTTTGGTCGCACGTATCTTTGGTTGTCGCTGGCGGCACTTCAATTCGTGGCGTCTATAAACGCGCCAGTGCGTAAAGCTAATGCTAAGGCAATAACGGCACTTGTAGCTCTGCAGACGGGCATTGCGCAGCGGCAGCGATTGGCAGATGTAGCGCATGTGCTGCCGCAGGCCAAGTCGCGAGCGGAACAGCCGCAGGCAGCCAAAGCACTTGACGGCAAACGTGCGCGGTGGCACCACAAAGTGCAGTTTACGCCGACGATGGCACTGCAGCTGCCGCATGCTGGCAAAACCATGTCGGCACTGACGACAGCGATAACGCAGCCGAGCACATTGTCCTGTGGGCTTCACATTATGCCGCAGCTGGCGGCATTTGTTTTGCAGACGTCGGAAGCGAGCGGCCAACTTGGCATACGCATAGTTTGACGGATCTGGTGTTGCAATAGGCTGTGTTAGCTGTAGTGGCATTGCCGCTGTTATGAGATCATTGTGATGCAAAAAGCTACGTTGCATGTCCAGTATGTCAATCTTTTTCTTGGCCGGAAGCTGTTCGGGCAGCCAATCGGGTTGCCAATATGACGCCGATGGCAACGGCAATGCGCTGCCCTCCAGTTTAAGTGTGCTACTATTGTCCAGACTTATGTTCAGCGGCGGCACGCTGACCATGGGCGTGGTGGCTATAGACGTTGACGTTGGTGTGGCATGTGTGTGCGCATAGTGCTGATTGAGACTCTCGGCGGTAAAGAACTTAGTGGTGCAGAGATTGCAATTGTGCAACCGAAAAGCGGAGGATTGCACAACGCTGTCGTTTAATACCACAATATTGGGCTTGCTGCTTGTTGGCAGTGGGGGCGGCTGCGGCGGTGGCAACAATTCGCATAGCATAGGATTTGGTATTTGGCTGACATTGGTCACTATAGGCTTGGAGCTGCGTGCCTCGATTGTCATCGGATTGGGCTGCTCGGCCGCTTGTGTCTCGATGCTTTCAACTTTCTCCGTTTTATATTGCTGCAGTACCGGCAACTGCCAATCCTCCTTGGCATAGTTATGCTCCTCGGTAAGCAGTTCCGCTTGCAGCATCTCATTTGCCGTGGGCAAGGCGGGCAAAGACATCCTGGAGTTCACTGGTTGCGCCTGCGCCACATCCGCATCGTCTGTTATATTAATAAACGGATCGTCCAGATTAATTATCTCCATAATATCACAGTTATTTATAATATCCTGGGCATTGAGCACGGGAAAGTCACAGAATTGAAACTTTCGCTCGGTTTCATCGTTGGTACCCGGCTCGTGATCACAGCAGCCTTCATCTAGACCCATGTCCAGCTCATCAGGAAATAGATTATCCAGGCTTTCGCATGCTTCCTGCTTGACGCGCACAACCGGCTCCTGTTTAATCTTTAGCTGGCGTCGATACTTGCGCTGCAATTCACTTTGGGCGAGCATCACAACATCACAAAACTGAGAGAATCGCTCCAGTTGCCTGCAACACTCGCCGCAGATATCCTTGGGCAGTGGCAGCGTATCATCTTGCAGTATTTGCAGCGTTGGAAAACACTTTTGTATCATGCCAAATAGCTCAAAACTCTTATCAAACGACACACAATTCAGTGCCGATGTGCCACAGAAGCGGCAGGTGCTCTTTGAACCACTGATGTTGTTGTTGGTCGTTGGTGTTTCCGTTGTGGTGCAGGGACGTGGCAGCGTCACCTGTTCTACAATTACATTCAACGATTCGGTTGCCAAGCGCACCGTTGGCACTGCATTCTTTTTCAGCGTCTTGCGATTGTTGCTACAATTGAAATCCGAGTCAATAAAGTGGCGACTGCATACGGCGCTCCACTTGGACGGCATCCACTGCCCACTGCGCTGTGTAAAGTCTTGCCATTTCTGCAGCAAATCTTTGCGCTTAAACGGAAACCTGCAACAAAATTTAAAAAAAATCATTAAGCAATCAAAAGTTTACTGAATTACGCACCTGTGGAAGGATATACTGCCGGAATGTACATATTTGTCGCTACAATTGACCACCGCGCAATGGGCGGGCATTGGACATTATTTGTGTTACTTCAAACGTATTAAAAATTACTAAGCAAAACTATTTGAATGCAATTTGTATTGTTTTTAATGAACTATTGTTTTCGTGATTTCTTGTTTTAACAGCGTGAAGAACATTAACATTCGTTTCATTATAATTCACGTTTAACAGATAAATGTTAAAGTTTGCTGTTGTTAAACGTGCGGCGAATTAAAAAGCTAGGCGGCAAATTAAAAGTGCGGCAAATTGAGGTACAGTTCCAAGAATTTTGTTTTACTTAATAAAAAATTACGGAATATATGTATACCAACTTCTACGATCAAAATATATGCTAAAAGAAACCATTTGGGATCTCATTATCCGAATCTCCGATTAAGCTGCTATTATAGCAAATTAAATCAAACAAAAATTTTCCCTGGCGTTTCTACTCAAATCTTGCTGCAAGCCTTTCACAATATGAAGTACCTTATTTTGATCATCGTTCTTGGGGATTTGCAAATTTATCAATATTTAATAGCAGTTTCTTGCGTTGTTTTTTTTTTTAACTTTTAAAAAATTATTATTAAATTATTACATTTGCCAACTACTATATACGTTTTTTTATGCTAATTGTATTACCTGTTGGTTTTTCATTAGCCTTTCAACTCAACTTTCTATTTAGTTTACAATTAAACTTTAATTTATATTATATTATAATGCTTTGATTTATGTAACAAATAAAAAATCAAATAAAGCATTAAAAATACGGTTTGTTTATTTTATCCGATATATTTAAAAACGCATACAGACGCTGTTAACGCATTTTGAGTTTTGCGGCTGATGAATTGAACTAGTTCGCCGCTTATCAGTCAACAGCTGTTCTACTGTGGAAGGGAGGTGCTCGTAGCCCACCTCCAGCTAACAATTAAAAAACAGCCGACCGTCTGTGCTGCTTGATTGCCGAAAATTCTTTTATTGCTCAGTTATTCTGGTCTAGCGTTGGCGGCGACAACGACTTTGCAGTATAACAATTTCTCGACAGCAAGGTCAAACAAGGTCTTCGACGCCAAAGCGAAAGTAAAGCAAAGACATAAGCAAAATGGCATTGCGGAGACAAATGGGCGCGCCGCTGGCGTTGCGTTTAAGTCTATTTGGACGAGCGCACTGTGCCGCTAACCAGACACAGGACAGACAGCGACGCTGGCAGCATAGGTCGGCAGGCGGCGGGGGCAACCGGTGGGTGAGCAACGATAAGATTTTCTTCGCACTAAGCGATAAGATTTATTAAATGAATAACCAGAAACCGTAAGTAATTAACTAATACTAATGTCTTTTTGGCAGTGATTATGATCTCGTTGTGGTCGGTGGCGGCATAGTGGGCGCCGCGTCAGCGCGTGAAATTCTGCTTCGCCATCCGACCCTTAAAATAGCCATACTGGAGAAGGAGCACAAGCTGGCCATGCACCAGAGCGGACAC
Source organism: Hirtodrosophila alboralis (assembly GCA_035043045.1). NCBI lineage: Eukaryota > Metazoa > Arthropoda > Insecta > Diptera > Drosophilidae > Hirtodrosophila > Hirtodrosophila alboralis. Next base: position 21,133 of record JAWNNH010000795.1, on the reverse strand, counting down.
AATTCGGGCGTTATACATGCCGGCATTTATTACAAACCAGGCACGCTTAAGGCGCGACTCTGCGTAGAAGGATTGCATTTGGCGTACAAGTATCTTGATGAGCACAATATACCGTATAAGAAGTGCGGAAAATTGATTGTGGCCACAGATGATAAAGAGGTCAAGCTACTGGAGGATTTGCATCAGCGTGGCATAAAAAATAATGTGCCCGATTTGCGCATGATTGAAGGCGATCAAATCAAGGAAATTGAACCGTTTTGTCGCGGCGTCAAGGCTCTACACAGTCCTCAAACCGGCATTGTGGACTGGGGCTTAGTCACCCAATACTATGGCGAGGACTTTAAACGTGCTGGCGGCGATATATTCGTGGATTTCAAAGTTAACAAATTTAGTGAGACGAAGGATGGTGGCGCCGCTGACTACCCAGTGACCATACATGGCGAAAAACCAAACCAAACGGTGCGCACCCGCAATGTGCTCACCTGCGGTGGGCTTCAATCAGATTTATTGGCCGAATTGACGGGTTGTCCGCGTGCTCCACGCATTGTGCCTTTCCGCGGCGAGTATTTACTGCTATCCAAAGAGAAGCAGCATATGGTGCGTGGCAATATTTATCCGGTGCCAGATCCACGTTTCCCATTTCTGGGCGTACATTTTACGCCGCGTATGGACGGCACCATTTGGCTGGGACCCAATGCTGTGCTGGCCTTTAAACGCGAGGGCTACACGTAAGTTATAAGTTTTATTAAAATTACAAGTCTAGTAAATTATATTTATATATATTAATTGCAGCTGGGGTGACATCAATCTTTTCGAGCTCTTCGATGCGCTACGTTATCCAGGTTTCCTTAAAATGGCCTCCAAATACATTGGCTTTGGACTTGGCGAAATGACCAAGTCCGTCCTCATCAATCTGCAGGTCAAGGCACTGCAGAAGTACATACCCGATATAAACGAATATGACATACAGCGCGGACCGGCGGGTGTGCGTGCCCAGGCAATAGACCTAAATGGCAATCTGGTTGATGATTTTGTATTTGATCGCGGTGTGGGCACCAATGCACTGGCCAAACAGGTGCTGCATTGCCGCAATGCGCCATCGCCGGGCGCGACGAGCAGTTTGGCAATTGCCAAGATGATAGCCGACAAGATTGAGCAGGAGTTTAACATTGGCAAACGGCAATAACCAAAAGCAATCAATTCCCAAGCCCGATATGTTCATATGTTGTTGTGCATTTCTTTGTTAAGCATAAAGTTTTTATTTCCATATTTATATGAGAGTTGTTATTTATATTTTTAACCCAATAGTGAAAGAACGTGCCCTATGAAACATTGTCACACTTAAAGTAGGAAAGGCTAAAAATATAAGTAGCAACACTCGAACCCTACCAACACTCGTACCCTGCCATCTCAGTTCAGTGCCAGTATGTGCCGCTTGCTGTTCACAACTGGTTCCTTGATGCCCAGCACTTTTATCTCCTTTTGCAGCTCATCGACGGGTTTGGTAGTTAAAAGTTCACGGCATTTTTCATTTAATGTTTTCAAGCCATTGGCCGCATGTTGTCGCATCTGCGAATCACAGCCTTCGGCTGCTTGAATAGCACGAAGAAGTCGATAAATTGGAAGCAACATCTCTTGATAGTCCAATAGGTTCTCCATGCCCGCCAACAGCTCTGCCAGCACCAGCAAAGCTCCACGTTTGGCCGGCAGATACCGACCGGTACTTAGCTCAGCGTCAATTAGGTGCAACAGTTCCTGAAAGAAGCTGTGCACCTGGTAGGCAAGTAGGCGGCACAGTTGTGCCAGATTGGCATATGCAGAGGCGCGAAACTCATCCAGTGAAGAGCGTGTGCCATGTAAAAAGCAATTGAGCAGCACAGCTTTGTAGCGATAGCATAGTGGACCTGTTGAGCGGGTCATCAAATTAATTTTGGATTTAACAAGAAACGATTATCTTCGGCACGCCGAAGATATTATTTTTTAATCGTTCCTATGGTAGTTATATGTTAAAATGGTCCGATCCGGTTAATTATGCTATTCTGTATATTTTAATTATCTTTGCGTATACACAAATACGCTAAATTCTGAGAATATTTTAACTGTGAGCAAATATTGCCGTTGAACTAAAATCGAAAACTGGGTAAAGCGAAAGGAAACCGGTCAATATAAATTCCTGGTATGTCTATAATATCATTCAAAGCTTTATGGGCGAGATTAATCATTCAATATTGGCCGAAACGCTTCGCAACACGTTTTTAATGGACTGGGTTGAGGGACATCTTGTTCCAAAAGTTACCGAGAACACGGTAATTCCGAATAGATCGGATCCAAAATTCGTTATACATTACTTACCAATCTCCTGAGCTGCCTTGAGTATGGCCTCACCCACAACGAGTCGATAGTCAAGCACGGCTGTCTCTGATAGATACTCATCGCTGAGCATGTCGAGCACTTCCGATTCCATGATATGCACCAAAGCCACAAACAGACGCACACAATTGAGAAATGTATATGACTCTTTGTTCTTTAGCGTCGTCAATGCAAGCGCTATAATACGATGGGCCTGGGATATAAATGCGGGATCCTTATTACGCAGAGCATCCAACATGATTTGTATGCCATAAACCTGTAGATGTGGCTGCTCATCTTCAATAAGTTCGCGTGCCTTTTGAAATGCTTTTGTAGTTGCCGCCTGATTGATTTGCCGCTCACCATTAAGCAGACTAAGCACCGACTGCGCTGCATCCTTCACAAATTGCTGCTGTGTGTGCTTGGACAATTGTTGCAGTGAATGTTGTAGCCGGCGTGTGGTATCCAACAGCTCCATTTGCTCGCTGCGTTCCAGTATCTCCTGCAGTAGCATCAATATGAGGACTAACGTCTGATCGGCCTCCTGCGCTGCCTCCAGCTTGACTGTCAGTCGTTGTTCTAGGAACTCGGTCACCAGCTGTATAAATTGCTTACTATGCGTGCCGGCCAATTGTGCCTTGAGTGGCTCATGCCAAACTAACTGATCTAGCGCCACGAGCAGCTCTAACTTCAACTGATATTTACTTTGCAAAAAGTTTGCCAGCTCAGCTTCGTTGGAAAGCAGTTCAGCGGCAGTTGGCTGGCAAGCTGGAGCCGACAGCTGTTGAACCATTAAGCTGAGCAGCGCCAGAAATACTTTGCAGCTTAGCGCATGATCGCTGCCAGCCATAAGCAATGTAGGCAGCACACGGCAATGTTCATGGTCTTGTTTGTACTCGGTATGCGCAACCTTTACAATGATGCGATCCGTTTCGGCAGCGGGCATTATAAGAATACGTGGATGCAGCCTTTTCCAGTTTGGTTGCCAACTGAGTAGACTTTGTAGCAGTGCAGGCAATTCCTCAACAGTTTCCCTATTATCGAGACAACGTAAGATTAAAGCCGCCAACTCCTGACGATATGACAGCGACTCCGGTAGTTGTTTGTAGAGCTGCAACAGCAATGGCATATACTCAACAAGGATAGCACTGGGCAGGCAGGCCACGCTGGAGCTACAAAAAAGTTGCTGCCAGAGACGTATGCGTGCGCAAAGCTCCTCCTGCTCCCATATAATTAGGCCGTTAATCAAATCTTCTGGCATTATCAAGGGCTGCCAATGTGACAATAATTTCTGTTCAATATCTTGGCGATTGGCTTCATTTAGCTCGTAGAGACGTCGAAGGCTCAGCACGCCAGCAATTAAGCTATTCACGTCCGCCAATTGAAGCCGACAAAAGTCAAATATCTGGCTGATCAGGCGCTGCTGAAAACGCTGAGAGTAGCCTCGTTGGGCCACTATATTGGCTAAAATCTCCGAGTTGCGCGTGGTGTCTGGTGTTTGCAGTGCAGCTACCAGGCTTGCAAAACCATGTGTTAAGCTCAATTTACCCAGCAGTTGCTGGTGCAGTTCCTTGGTCAGTGGAGCACACAGCTGCGGAGTTGCCTTCAGCAGCAACACATGACGAAAGAAATCCGCTTTGGATTCATTTTCCCATAGATATGCGAGCGCTTGATTTAGTTGAGAACTCATCTCTATCGGCAGCTGTTGGATACGTAAACTTATAATAGCCGCCAATAGATCACGCTGTACCAGCTCCATGCCATTAGCTATGTGAAATTGACGTATGGACAGCAATTGTGTAAAAAACTGAATACTTAGGAAAACCAATTTGGAATCGGAACGCAGCTCTATATTGACTTCCGCCTCCTCTTTAAAAACGGGTGAATTGTAGAAATCCTCGTGCAATTGACATCGCAGCGCATAATATGACAACTCCTGCGTTGCCTGTATGCAAAGTTTGAGGTGCGCCACCGATATAAGATCTTCTTTAGCATCACTGTGAAAACTGATATTGCTCGTCAGCGTGTCCAGCACATGCAGCAGGCGTATTATATAGCTGTTTATGGTCAGACCAATATTAATTGTCGCATAATCGTTGAAACTCAGTTTCAGTGCATTGCACAACTCTTGCAATTGTTGTTTTTTAACATCCAGTTGAACATATTTCTCCAAAATGCTTAAGTTTCCGTTGATCTGAGACGACCGTTGTGTTGTTTGTTCCGTGTCTTTAGTCCATTTTTTATTTGCTGTAACACAATTCATATATTAAGAGGTTTAATAAATTACTAATTGTAAAAAAAACTTACCCAATGCATGTTTAAAAGATAAATTCTCTAAAAGCGCAAAGTATTTTGCTGTATTAATCATTGCGCGCCAATTACATTTGTAGAATATTTCGCATTAGTGTAAATCAGCTGTTGCGCAAGCTAAGTGGCAACGCCAATCAGCAGGTGAAGCATTGGAATGACACTTACAATTTTCAAAATGAAATATTCGCAAGTTGACATCTTATAAATACGAAACAATTTTAATTAAATTCAATTTTTTAATTAATTTTAATGATTTTATTTACTTAAATTACATATGTACTCATATAAACACAATTTTGTTGCAATTTCTATTTCGTCAACCCACTGTTCGATTGCAAAATCGTTGTTGCACAGCTCTAGTTTTAATCGGGTGGCAGCCTTGCCCAGCAAGATAGTGAAATCCAATTTAATTGCAGTAAAATCGTTCGTTTTTTTGCTTCTGCGATTGTAAATAGTTATTTCGTGTTCTTGTGTAAATAGGCAAACATAATGTGCAACAGCAATAAATAGCAATAATACCAAAAATCAAGTATTCCATGAGCAATATCTTGCCGTAAAATTAGTACATGCAAAGCAGGAAAATCGAACAACTTTCTTTTTCCATAGTGTGTGTGTGAGTGCGTGTGTGTGTATGCTGCTGCTGCCATGCAAATGCGAAAAAGCGCAGCGTAAAATACAATAGTGCGCAATAACAAAGCTAATTTAACTCAAAAAATCGCGTTATTTGTTAGGCTTGTGGCAAGCTTTAAACGCCTGCCAATTGCCGAACGCCTACGCAGGCTCGGACGCGATACAATCAGCACGCATACAGCTGCCGCTGCCGTCGCTGCTGCTGCTGCTACTGTTGTTGTAGAAAATAACAACAATAATAAAAATTTAAAAAAATGAAGAAAATCCTGTCGAAATTCGACAGAAATGAGAAATTGGATAACTCGCACAACAACTCCTCGTCCAAGGAGACAAACAGTTTTGTTGGCAAGGTTTTTACAGTGGGACGTGTCACGGTCACCGTCGAGGATGTCTTGGCCGAAGGTAAGCGTGAACGGGAGTGGGAGTTGCTTGGTGGCTTATCAGCCAGCTGTGAGTGTATGTATGTATGTGTGAATGTGTTTAAAGCGCTTACACTTATCGTTGCCACCTGATTTAAAATTTGTAGCCAGATTAGATAAAAAGGAACAAAAAAATTAAATGCCCGCGACTGTTTTTTTTTTTTAATGTGGGGCGTAAACAGCTGCGTTTCTCCCTGATAAGTTGTAGGCGCCACTTGTCGCATGCTGCTTTTCAAACAAAGAAACTGTCAGTTTTAGTTTTCTACTCTACAATTTAATTGAAATTGAATCAATTATACATGTTAATTAAAATAAAGTAATCAAATTTGTTCTATCTCTGCTTTCTTGTTTGTTACCTTATTCTTATGCTGGAGAAAATGCCTTTTGTATATTTTCAAATGGCAAAGTTCAGATTTTATATGTGTGGAGGCAAGAGCAGAGAGATATAGTATACCATGTCATGTCCTTGAATTGAAGTGAATAATATCCTGCACTGAAACGAGCGTCCCTCAAACATAGAGTGCTTGGCAAATACTTTGGTTTTATTTGTACCGCCACCATTTTCAACAGCTGCCAGACATTTTATTTGCATTTATTATTCCGTTCAGTGTATGTGTGTATGCTTGGAGTGTCTTTTCACCTTTTACTTGGCTACTTTTATTGATATTTTATTTTATTTTTGTTTTAGTTTCTTTTTTTGTTGGCTATTTTTGCAACTTGGCAGGCAATGTTGTTGATTTTGGCCGCAGAATGCTGTCGACAAAACTGCTGTCAGCTGTTGTTGCATTCGTTGTTGTTGTAGCAGTAGTTAATTGTTTCTTTTAAAAGTTAACAACAAAAAACCGCTCATTGAATAAGATATATATAAGAAGTTCACTGCACTTGAAAAATAAAAGCAACAAAACCTGCACATTGAATGACTCAACTGTTATAAAGAGACAGAGAGAGAGAGCGTGCATAAGGAGTTCGCCGCACTTGAATTTTGCCTGCTTCCCCCACCCTACTCCAGCCTAAGCGGCACCTGTCGCTTTCGCCGTCTTTTTCTTCTTCTTCGTATTGTTGCCAGTTTTGCTGATGCGTTTCAAATTCATTTCTCAGATTGTTTTATTATTTTTCTAGCAGCGTTACAATTGTGCTTCGTTATTTGTTATTGTTGGCCGTTGATTTACGCTGCCTCAACCTTCAGCATTGATTAACATTTGACGTTATAATTTCACAAACGCCAACTAAAAAGTCGAACGTAAATCGAGCAAGTGCTACAGTTGCATATTTATTGTTGTTGTTGTAGCTGTTGTTGCTTTGCTCTGTTGTTCTGACATCTTTCCCCCCTAAATGATTTGTATTATTATTCTTGTCATCGTCGTTGCTGTTGTTATTGTACGTGACCTTCAATAGTTTTGTACAAATGTACACATGTACCTATTATGTTCATTTGTATGTTTGTACGTTTGTATGTTTGTTTATTACGTCGCTTTTTATCGTTCACTGGAGTGGCTCAAGAGTTGAGAAGGGTGTCGGGGGTATACGCTAACACTAACTGGGTTTGTTCTACATATTACAAAACAAGTAGAAAATACTTTAGTTAAGATTGCTCGATTAGAAAATACTCTGTAACCAATTCTGAAGTACTTATTGTTCAAACAGATACAACAGTTAATATTAAAAATATGCCACAGCGTCTCTTACAAACTTAACTACTGAATTGCCACACATAATTAGATACAAATATAAACCATGTTTTTATTTTATAAGAAATACATTATAAATTGGGCTATCAAACCACTAATAACTTGTAAAATAACTCCAACCGACTAACACAGAAGCTAACAGAGTCTCAAGTTGAGAAATTTTAAGTAAATTCAAGCAGTTCTCTTAATCCAGAAGACTGAAAGGCGGCAGTTTGAAAATCTTTTATCAATTCAGTAGAAACAAACACAAATATAGTTAATTGCCACAATTAAGATTATAACGCATTTCAGGAGAGCTAAATAAAAGATTAAATTATTAAAGAAACTCTCATTTAGTAAGAAAATTGAAAAATATAAATTGATATTACATCAATTAATTATATGATAAATTGAAATTATGATCCTGAAATAATCAGGAAATTATACATAGGATTGCAGAGCGGCTATTAAATACATATTAGCATAGCTATAAACAAGCAATTACATTAAATGTTAAACAACTGTAAATGCCGCCTGTTGTTATTATGTTAAGCTGACTGTAGATAATATATAATATATACTTTTCATCATCATTTATCTTGTTCAAAGCTATATATAATATATGTTTATCAATTTAAGATATTATTTTAATACAATGTACAACTTCTTTAATTTCATTTGATCTTTATGTACTATGCAAACTATATAACATAGCTGTTAAGCTCGTTATACTTCAGGTATTATAACGATGAAGGTGTATTTAATGCTTGTTGGCCTCCAGTTAATTTTTTTTTGTCAGCTGTCAGCTGTCTAGACATATATAAAAATATATATATATTTACATAAATTTACAATAATGACTAATATACTATTTTCCCGTTAAAGGCGGCTTTGCAATGGTTTTTCTGGCACGTGGAAACGGCGGAGGCAGTGCATCGTCTACCAAATACGCACTTAAACGTATGTACGTAAATAATGAGCATGATTTAAATGTGGCCAAGCGTGAGATACAAATTGCCGTAAGTAGCTAAAAACATATTAAAATATCAAATCCGATTTTGTAATCTTGTATTTATTATTATTACAGAGCAATTTAAGCGGTCATAAGAATATCATTGGCTATGTGGACTCAAGCATTACACCCACAGGGAACGGAGTGTGCGAAGTGCTGCTTTTAATGCCATACTGCAAGCATCACATGCTGGCCATGATGAATGCTAGGTGGGTTAAATGGTTTCCTTCTTTTATAACATAACATACTTAAGTTGAGTTAATTAAATCAATTGTTTTTTGTAGATTACACGTTGGTTTCACCGAACCAGAAGTGCTAACCATCTTCTGTGATATTGCCGAGGCGGTGTCGCGTTTGCATTATTGTCAAACGCCCATCATACATAGGGATTTAAAAGTTGAGAATATATTGCAAACAGACGGTGGCAATTTTGTGCTCTGTGACTTTGGTTCGGCAACGGCCAAAACCTTAAATCCTCAACAGCATGGCGTTACTGTTGTCGAAGAGGAAATACAAAAATATACAACGCTATCGTATCGTGCACCTGAGATGATTGACTTATATTGTGGCAAGAGTATTACAACCAAGGCGGATATCTGGGCATTGGGCTGCATGCTCTATAAGCTTTGCTTCTTTGCGCTGCCATTTGGCGAGAGCACGCTGGCCATACAGAATGGACAGTTTGCCATACCGGACAGTTCGAAGTATTCGCGTGGCATGCATCAACTGATAAAGTATATGCTGGATACGGATATGGAACGAAGGCCAAATATTTGGCAAGTGTGCGAGGTCGCGTTTCGACTAGCGGGTAAAGATAATCCGGTGCAGAATTTGCATGTAAGTTGTCGTTTAACTTTTGCTCTACACATACTTAAGCTTATTCTATTTGCTCTCTGCAGAAATCCGCCTTGCCGAACTTTGAGCAGTTACTGGTGCCACCCTTTGAATCGGAGGCAAAGCGTATTAATGCAGCCGCTGCCAAGTCAGCTAAGCCACAACAGAATATATCAATTGTGGAAGCAGGCACTAGTGTGGCGCCACGCTCGCGACCCAAAGGCTCTACAGCGGTGCATGGTCAGTATCCGCTGGGTTTGGGCCTACCGCCCAGTCCCTTGCCGCGTCAGAATATAACATCGCCACAACCCCAGCCCGTTGTAGAGCAATTTCAGGCTAATTTTCCTGCAATGCCAGCTGTTGCTGCCACACCAGCAGCTGCAGTTGCCGTTGCAGCTTCATTGCCAGCATCAACAGCTGCAACGGTCACCACGACGGCAACTACAGCTGTTAATAGTCTATTTGAATCGAGCGTCTATCCGGATCCGTTTAATGAGGCTGCAACAGCAACAACGCATGCAACAACAGCGACTGTAGCTGCTACGACTGCCAACGATGCCGTTGTCAGTGAAGTACCCGAACCATTAGCGAATGAATTAGTCGTGTCGGGCAACGGTGGCACTCCCACCAAACACATGCTAACACCGCCCAAGCCAAGCGCCGCTGCCGGCGGCCATCGGCGCAATGTGAGCGATACCTCAGCCTTTAACAAGTAAGTCTCGTAATGTTGTTCTATGTGTGTTGCCTTTAACTCGTTTATCTGTATCTGTGTATGTGTCTGCTCTTCTCTTGCTTTCACTTTCGCCCTTTGGCATATTTACCTTTTCGATTTGTTTGCTTTGTTATCATTCATCCCAAAGAGCTACAAATGACAATGACGGTGATGAGCCGCAAAGTCAATAAAAACTTATGTAGTCCTTAAGCATGCTAATTACATTTCATTCAAATGTATTGCTTTGCTTTCTCTTCTTGCCGCTCCGTATCATGGCCATCTCTTTATTTACATATATCCAAACTCTCATAATGCATTATTTTGTTGCGCCACCGCAGAACCTTTGCCAATGAGACAAGTCAATTTCTGGCGCCCTACAACAACAACATTGCCATGTCAGGGGATGGGCCACAGAATGTTACGCTGGCCACCGCCGCATCCAATCCAGGCATTTATGCCAGCAGCAATCCAACGGCCACATCGTTATCCAGCAATGAATTGGCGCGTCAGACAATGGACAAACGGGTCGAGGCCTGGAATCCGTTTGAGGAGGAGCAGCCCTTTAGTCAAATGACCGAGGATCATATATTTGAGGCTGAATTCGATAAAATACGTCAGCGTGGTAGCCAAGGCAGTAAGTAATCCAAAGATTGTATCAATTACTTAGTAGTTAAATAGCTTGTTGAAAATATCAAGAGCTTTTCCAGCTCTTTAATAAGCAATTTTTTAATTCTATTTATTTCATTCATTTTTAATCAGGTATTACGGCCAAGTCAGCGTCTACAACGTCCACGCTGACGCCCACGGAACAGAATGTTACTACTACCACAACGGTGGCATTAACAGCGGCTGCTCCACCAGTTCTGGCAGCGCCAGTTGCCGCCGTCTCGCCACACCCGCCGCCGGCTGTGACTGAGGATCCTTTTGGTTCGGCACCATTCAGCTTGCCGCCCGGTCTGCGTGAGAAAGCGAGTTCATTGCGCAAAACTGGAGGTAAAGCATAAAATTTGTATATTTAATGTTGTCAAGCCAGAAATACGTTTAGTTTTTCGATTGTTGCTTTTGTTGCTCTCAATCTAGAAAGTGAAAATGATTTGAACGTAGACGTAGTCTAAAAAATCCACCCACACTAGAGTAACAGCAACAGTAACAGCAGCAACAACATCGACAACAACAGCAACAGCCACAACAGCAATACAACAACGCGACAACAGCAACAACAAACGATCAGTAGAAAGCTAAGCATCCCCTAAAAAAACAAAAAAAAAATTATGCTACTTAATGTAACCCGTAGCTGTTGTGCTCGTAGCTTTGATCCAATTTACTGATCGCTAAGACAGCTAGAAAGTGAGAAAAGAAAGTCCGGGAATAGTGCTGCAAAACTATCGATAATTGTTACTTTTGATAATAATTCGATAGCTCAAATAATCGATACAAACTTCGTTAGTAAAATTGGCGCTTGAATACATATGAAAACAGCTATCGAAGTTATTTAAATGTTGTATATTTTATCATACATTTCAATAACTTAAATATGAATATGTTACTAATATGTCACAAACAAATGATGGTATCATCCACATATATCGATAATATCGATAGCTTTGTAGCACTGGAAAAGGAGAAAGCTTTATACTTGTGCCATATACATATATGGCAGATCAAACGATTATCCTCTTGTAGCGGATTGTAGTCAAAGCTTAATTTAAAAATAGTTATATTATATATCAAGTTTATTTACTGTATATATTTCAATGCACCAAAAATACTAACGAACAAATGTCCAAAACATTTGTTGCACATGTGTTAATATATCTATATAATTATGTATAAAATGTAACAAAACTAATCAATTTGCCTAACAAATCTGCAAAAAAAACAGGCAAATTTATTTGTCCGTTTTTTTACAGACAACTTTACTTTATTATAATCTTATGCTCTCTTCAAACTTCAATCTAAGCGCTTCTAACAAAAAACAAAATTTTGGTGCTGGTCCTATGCTAGACAAACAACAATTATATTACTTATTAATAATAACAGCAATTAGTGGTTGTGGTTATATAAAAAAAAAAAAACCAATCAAATTATGGATATTTTCAATTTATTGTGTATTGTAAAAAAAACTTTAAAAACAATTATGTATGTGCAAATGTATATGTCTAAGGGCTGTTAATTCAAGTAAATGTTAACAAGTCAGTGCTGATAAAATGTTAATAACAGCGCCTTTACAGAGCTGCACTTATTTATTAAATTGATTTTGACTTAAAAAAAATAATAAGGCCTTCGACATATACAAGTACTTCATATTTTTGTTTACTGTAATTTTACCAAATGCTCTATTTATGTGTGTGTTTTAAAAAATAAGCAATAAGAAATTATATAAAAATATCATAAACGTATAACTAAAAGCATTCAGTTTATATGTTTCAAAAGCAATAGTAATTTGCTGCATATCATACAATTAGATCTTATTTAAAATATTCAAGACGTGCAATTCTAAAAATGTATATGCTAAAATACTAAGGATTAACTGATTAGGAACTATTGCTACTACTGCTCAAAAACAAATTTAGAATACAAAAATTTAGTTACTTTTACTTAATTTTTATTTTAATTAATTTTTTTTTTTAATTTCTTTATTTTTTATACTTTTTCTAAAATTAACCAAGTGCGCGTCAAGCTGCGTTCGCTGTGGATATGGCAGCAATTAAACAAATAAAATGCATAACAATTGTTAATATTTATTTTGAATTATTAAATAAATGTCCAATCAATGCCAGACAATATATAAGTAATTGCATAAAAGTTCAAAAACTTTAATTCATTGCCAAATTGAGAAGGCCTGTTTTAGTTTTCAATTAAGACAAAATTTTGAGAATGTAAATTGTGCTACAAATATTCTTATTTTCACTTTTGCCAAGAATTTTGTGGATTAAATTCACCTGTGATTTAGAGAAAATCTGGCTGAAAGTAAAACCAAAACAGGCCGGCTAGAATTTTCGATTTGTAGTCAGTTCCTTAAAACAAAGACCACAACAACAATTAAAATGTTCAACTAGATATTAAAAAAAAAACCCTGTTGCAATTTGTATATAAAAAAAAAATAATGAAATTCAAAACAATTTGAACAAATTGTAGTAATATATTCCAAAGATAAAAACAAATCTAACTTTAATAAAAAGCAATAAAACACAAAAGCAACAAGCGCAATGAAAGCAACAAAAAGTCAGGTAATGAGAGACACATACACGTATTGATCAAAATGCAATTTAAACTATCAGATGACAGATATACAATATACATATATATACATATTAAACACTATATATTTATATATGAAAAGTTAAAGAGCCAGCAAAGCGGAGCGTTAGTTTAAGCTTAATAACGATATTAATACAATTGTACTATGAGAAGTTTAAGAATGGATGAGCCTTTAAAACTGATTTCAAATGCAATATATAAAAATAAAACAAAATAGAAAGCAAACCACATGCGAATTGCAAATAAATTTAATTAGTTAATATTTTCAAAAGTATATATTTAATATCAAATGGGTATCAAATAACAATTTACTAACACAAAATCGGCTATGCACAGTACATCAAAAGCAAAAACTTTTTAAAGAATAAATATAATAAGAAATTTATTATTGATTTTGTTTAGCAAATCTATTTTTCAATTTCGATCAAATCATACAACCGATCAAATCAAAACAAGGTGTTTTAAAATTGATTTAATATGAAACCTACTGAATTCCATTTCGATAATATTCTTATTTCAATGCTTGTTATTATATATGTACTTGTCTTTTGTTTCTTCTGTAAATTATATATATTTATATATCTAGTAGAATTTCTAAAGTGTTCTGTGCATAGCCTCAACTAACAAATGTGTTCCATAAATCACCGATCAACTCTCAAAACTCACCAAAGGATGACATCGAACTTCAGCCTTCAAGTTTGCAGACTACTCGTCATATTTAAGCAATCCCTGATAGTTACACATAGACATGGTCACATTTATATACATATATCACAAGACCTAATCCTGAGCATCTTTCATAGTCATAGACACAGTGCATCATTTAGCTAGAGATATTCTTTTGCTAACAAACAATTCACACGTAATAATTCGTAATCTCATTACCTTACTGCATAAAAGTACTTGATCTCATCCACAGCTAAATTCATCGTCAGCTGCTCCTCTGGTGGAGTTACACCCAGTGCGACGGCGGCTGCCAATGCTGTCTCATCCAGTTCATCCAAATGGTTGCTATCACCAACTCTGGAAGAGGATAAAACTTCGTTGATTGGCAAATTGAACACAGATTCAGATGGCAATGGTGTTGGTGTTGGTGGACTACCAAGTGATGTTGCGTCTGGTTATGTTAAGCTGCCGTTGGAGGATCGCAACAAATATGAAAAGCTAAGAAGCAATGATCAGCCCACATCAGATGATTCGGATTCCGAGTTCTTTCAGCAGGGCTGTGATGATGGCGTTAGTGTTGGCACAGCCAAAAAGTCTGCCATCTTCAAGCAGATCGTTACGAGCAACATACCAGAGACCATACATAAAATACAGCAGGTGGCCTATCACAAAGTGGACAAAACTACACACCTGCCCATTGTGAAGAAGCTGCGCCAAACGGCAACCACAAAGCGTCCCTCCTCATCCGCACAGCAGGCCGCGCAGCAGCTCAATATGATGGCCGCCGCGGTGGCAGCACAGGCCGCACAGGCAGCGGCTCAGGCGGCGGCCAATGTTGAGTCAGATGACGATGCTGATTCCATTGGATCTGCCAGCGATTTGCGTGCCGAAGACGATGATCTGTTTGATGAGAATCCGCGTGCTACGCAGGCAAAAGTGCGTCGTCCACTACACGGAACCATGGACATGGACGGCATCAGCGAGAGCGTAAAAACCTGCAGCAGCTCGGCCTATCATGCCGAATGTGAGAGTGTCACCACGCATGAGGACGATGTGCGCAGTCGTGTGGTTGTCAAGGTGCGCATGCGCAAAAAGGATCGCGCCGCAGCAGCTGGTGTGGCTGGTGGAGATGCTAGCACTGGCTGTCCTGGCAACGGTGTTGGCAATGAGGAACTCAGTCCAACTTCCAGCGATTTGTTGCACAAATTTGGCGATCGTCCGCTGTTGCTGGACGATGAGTTGGACTATGGCTCCGGTGAGAGCAAGAGCAGCACTGAATCAGCGCCAGCAACGGCAACTGACTTGGCTGAGGAGGAATTGGATGTGTTTGCTATGGCGCCGTTTAAGCTGCCGGTTGGTAAGCCGCCCAAACGTACAGCCAAACCAAAAGTGACACGACCCAGACCCAGCGAGCCCGAAATGTGGACCTCAACGCCGGTAAAGGGTGCACCAGAGACACCAGTTAGCCAGGCCGCCAATTTCGCCAACTTTCCGCCACAAACACCGCCACAGCAAATCGAGCAACAGCTGGATGAGTTTAATGAGCCCATTTTTAATCCCTTCATTGACACACCAATGTTGACAACTCAGCAGCAGCAGCAGCAGCAGGAGGAGGATGAAGGCAGCGATCAGCGGGATCTCTTTGGCTCGGAGCCATTTCCACAGGTAATACGTAAATGTGTTGTCGTAACGCCCGAACAGGCACACGTCCAGGTCCAAAACCCACACCAGACTCAACTCCAGCTGCACTTTCCAAGCAACAACAACAATCATATTATCAAAGTAAATGCCGCTCCCGTTGTTAGCACCTCCTCGCAGCTTGTGACCATTAATCATTCGATTATAATCAATAAAACGCCTGAACCGCTGACCAATCACATTATTCAAAACAACAACAACAAAAGCTGCAGCAGTGTCTATGTGAATGTGCCCTCCAGTTCCAGTTCCAGCTGCGTTTCTGTGCCAGCACAACAGCCAACACAAGCCCACCAGTTGAACGCAACACCAACACCATTAGCAGCACCACCACCTCAAGCAAATGCAGCAGTTCCAACAATTCCAGCACCCTTACAACCGCCAGCACAGCATTTGAAACCTTTGCTGGCCATAGCCGATAATGGTTTTGTGCAAATCTCTCAAGATCGCTGCTCGGACTTTACGCCCGACGATGAGGAGGAGCCCGTGGTGTTGCGTGGTGCCGATTTGGTTGCAGACAGTAGCGATTCCATTGCCGCCACCGTCGTCAAACCGAAGAAGGAGAAGTCCCATTTGGCTGTAAGAGCGTTGCCTGCTAAACTTACTCAGAAGGTCAAGGGTCATGCGTATAAGAAGGTCAGCGCTGGCGCTTTGGGCTCCACATCATCCCTTAGCTCGGGCAGCAAACAAAAACATCAACGTCTGCAGTACCAGTCCCATGATGACGAGGACGATCCCGCCCAGAATGAGAACTATGAGAATCGTGATGGTGTAAGCGGCAGCAGCAGTCGCAACTTTCAGTCCAATACCATACAGAACTCGGCTAAGACGGGTTTCAGTAACATGAGCTTCGAGGACTTTCCCTCCGATCAGGAAATTGATCGCATGTCCAGGACAATTCCCTTCGAGGTTGTGCGCAAGGAAAAAATGCTGCTCGAAGCTGAAAAGAAATTTGGCTCGTTAAAGAGACGCAACAATCTGTTCTCCTAGATTGTTCTGTTCTCCTGATTATGCCAGGCAACAACATTATCCAACCAGAAATGTAGACTATACGTTTTGAATGTAGTAGTGGACTTCCGTAAAAATATCAAAAAAGTTGAATTTTTTTTAAATATATATACATATATTTATTTGATAATATCTTTTTGATTAGGCTCGTCCGATTAGAATAAACAATTATTTGTAAAATAATACAATTTAGTTTAGTTAAGCAATTGCATTCAAGGGCTTATATTAGTTGGTCAGGGTGGTAGATTTATTCATTGGAAACAGAATTTCAAAAGGATTTATTTTTAACAAATATGTTTTAAAACCGAAGAAAGAAACCCAAATGCAACAGATTTTATATGAAATATTAAAGATGATAAAATAATTGATATTAATTTTTCCAAAAGATATTATCAAATACTACTATGTAAGACTTAACTTCTTTTTGAAAAAAAATTATTTAATTATTAATTTAAAAAAGAAATAATTAGACTTTGTTACTTAGAATGCCTAAATGACATTTAAAATGTATATTTACTCTTCTGGTCTAAAATAAATTTGTCTCATTTTATTGCCTGGGGCTGCTATTCGTTATCAGCTCCAACGTCTAATGGAAAATTTCCTAAAAATAAAAAAAGAAGAAGCTTTTACTAGCCACAGACTGAGAATTATGTAGAAATTCTTGATTTTGCTTATTCTCTCTCTGTGCGGGTTTATCCGTGGTTTTTCTTTTCATTTTGATTTAATTTCCGGTTTTGTAGTTTTATCATTTGCAGTTTGTTCTCATTTACAGTTAGCAGCCGCCGCAGACACAAATACACACACCCACATACAATGAACTTGCATGCACAGAACCAGAAACATATATATATAGTTATATAGCCAATAAAAGCCGTTACAAGGGCAGATAATGTATTTTTTGAGCAAAGTATTTCTCTGAGTATATTTTATTCTCAGAGCTCAAAATCTCCAGAGTTTAGAGAGAAAAACTGCAGCTACAATTTGAAAAAGGAATATTATGTATTAACAATTAATAGACACAATAAATATCTACTATAACTGTTATTTAGTGCGAAAAAGATGTAAATTAGATATAAATACATACATATACACACATATAGCACATTTCAGCAAAATGTTGCAAAATAATTACATAAATATTACAAAATGATTTAGAATTTATACAATGCGTAAGTTTACCAAAGTTACATTTATTTGTTTATGGCATTTTCCAATTGATTTGCTTTGTCAAATTTACTATTAATTATTTATATATACATTTATACAAAACATTATTGTGATTATAATCCCCTAACACCCAAAAATGATCAATTGAACAACCACAACATTATATATTTACTAACAATGGCGTTAATATTTAAATCAAATTTGTACTCAACTTCATTTATGAATTCATACAAATGTATTATTATCGACTATATTAATTATCCAATATGTATTTATACATCTATATATTTTATTCTCTGTGAATAAACTTGTTTCCCCTACAAATAAAACTGACTACTGTGCGTATTTTTTCGACAGCTAGTGTACAAATATTAATAGTGAATTTATTTTGGCACTATTGTCATAACAACTCTCAACAGTAGTGAAGTGTCAGAAGCGGATGATTGTTAATGTGTGTGCTTATACATGTATAAAAAATATACGAATCAATGTATTTAAATCCATATGTACATATTTTAGTTCTCAGCCAATAAGCTGACCATAGGAACATAGCTAACAACTCTGCTTGCAATTTTGGCAGCCACTGCAAAATGTCAACAGTACACTTATTTTGACCTCGACTGTTGCAACATGCACTCAAAAGCACAACAAAAAGGCAAATGTAAACAGAAACAGCTGTTCCAAGGGTACTTGTTGGTATGTATATATATACATATGGGTATGAATGTAGAGAAAAGTTGCCAGCACTGATAAATAAAAATAAATAAGGCGTGCGTCGAACATAACAACAAAACGAAAGAAGAAAAATTCACAAACTCACGTACTCTGTATTTTTTACTGTTAGCAACAATAAACAAGACAAAATAATAAACTACATTTTAAATCGTGATATAAAATTTCATAAATTCAGTCGCAGTTGTAAAGTGTCACGTAAGACCAAAGACGCAGCAAAAATTAACGAAGCATTATGATGCCGAATTATACCGGAGACTCGAATCAATCGAAGAAGGAAAAGCCGCGTGTATTGGTGAAATGTGGTGGCTTTTCCGCTCAACTGGCGCGCAATGTCAGCGAACAGGTGGATGGTGATCCATTGTGGGGATCACGTTTTGATGCTACGAATCCAGATGCTGTAATACAAACACATCTCGACTTCTTACGCAAAGGGGCTGACATAATTCTGACAAACACTTATCAATCCAGCGTAGAGGGTTTTATGAAGCATTTAGGTATGACACGCGAGGAGAGCGTTGCGCTAATTGAAAAAAGTGTGCATCTGACACGCCAGGCCAAATCACAGTTCCACATCGAGTTGGCACACAACAATGGCAACATTGTCCCTGAAATGCCATTGATATTGGCCTCAATTGGTCCGTACGGAGCACATCTGCACGATGGCTCCGAGTACACGGGCAGTTATGCTAATCTGGTTAATGCCAAGCAGCTGCAGGATTGGCACACCACACGCATAGATTGCTGCCTGCGTGCAGGCGTTGATGGTCTAGCCGTGGAGACGCTACCCTGCCAATTGGAGGCTGAGGCTGTAACAGAGCTAATTCTTACCAAATATACGACTGTAAAGTTTTGGGTAACCTTTCAATGCAAAGTAAGTTTTTAGGAACGTCTTTAAATCCAGGTATTCTAATATTTATGCACTTTTCACAGGATTCAAGCAGTCTGGCACATGGCGAATCCTTTGCACAGGCCGCCTTGGCCGTTTGGCGCCTGGTCGTGAAATATCAGGCGCAGTCACGTCTGCTCGGTGTTGGCGTTAACTGCGTTAATCCTATCTACGTTACACCACTTTTTGAAGCTCTAAATGCCATCACACCGCCTGATGAGACAATACCACTTGTCGTCTACAGCAATCGTGGAGAGGTGTACGATAGCAGCCGGGGTGAATGGACTGGCAACGGTCTGAATGTAGCCTCATTTGTGCCGGACTGGTTAAAGCTGGGAGCACGCATTATTGGCGGTTGTTGTCGCGTCTATCCAGACGATATACTTGAAATACGCAAATGTGTTGATACCATTGCCAAACAGCCGGAATCAAATATTCGAACGTCCATAGTTTCTAATTTATAGTTTCTTGCTGATAATAAAAATAGCATTTTTATGTTTCTCGGCCTAGACCTAAATATTGTTAATATGCTAAAATATAAGTGTATTCATCTATTTAATTGTGTTTTTGTTTATATGTACATATTCCCCACTTAGTTCATTATGCCAGATTCCATGGTTCAATGTCGTGAACCATGAGGCTGAGAGATTATTTTAACCAGCGAAGATTGTGTGTGATTGCAATAATCGGCTTTGCTGCCTAGCACAGTATCTCCCAAATATCCTAGGAAGGTCTACCTTACTGTTTATTGCAGTTAAAAGTCGTAGGACAAAACTCTACAATCATTGGTCCAGATTCACAGTAGTAGTATAGAGGGCTTCGAAGCTATATCCTTCATTAGCTTATATTGTCTCCCTGTATGCTGTCAATAAACTCGGCAGCTATGCGGACAAATACCAGGCATTACTTATGTTATGCTTTAGTGTTTCAAAGGTTATCGATACTGAGTACTGCCGCCGGCACAGACACCAGGCGGTTTGGTCTTTGTCCTATCACCAAATCCACGCAATTTGATTGTATTTCATCATCTCGTTTTTGTTCCTAGACTGTTGTCTGACAGCTGGACACTGGCTTATCAGCAGAAAGCCAGTCCGGACCCCATTGCCGGCCCCAGAGTTTGTTATTGTTTGAGTTTGCGTTTTTACTTTGTGTTTCGTGTTTTGATAACAGCAACCTATAAAAGCATCCAGACATCATTGAGAACCACTTAAACGATTGTAGGACGTCCAACTATACACACACCATATCTCAATAGTAAAATTCCAGACTAAACGGAATTTAATAAAATTTAATTTGAAAGCAAAACACGTAATTGTGTATTTACGTCGCGAAGCCTGATAAACAACAATATATTAATCAATTTACAAGATCTATTAATAAGCTCTCAAGGTGAGTGTTGACATAGATTTGTGAATGTTCTTAAAAAATCCACAAACTTAGTTGTTTAACTTTGTTGAAATTTTAGTTTTTCCGAGGGTTCATTGAACCCAATGGACAATTAGATAGATGGTGCTTTGAACTTTAAATATATCAAGGTTATATCAATGGTCATACATAGTTTGGATTACAATGTTTACTGTAATCAGTGACAACAACAAACAAGTTCAACGTGTCCCTTATCTAATGTCTAGCCAGGTGTCAAGGCTCACACTTATGTATTTAGAACAAAGAACACAAAACACCAGCTGCTGTGCTGATAAGGTCAATTACAGCAATGTAAAACTGTCTGCCTCATATCAGCAAATTGTTTATTAATATATTTACATATACATATTGGTTGCC
>JAWNNH010000794.1:0-144871 GCA_035043045.1 Hirtodrosophila alboralis | reverse complement strand
ACACACTGCGAGTTTCCATTAGTCATGTAGGCCAGGTATAAAATAAAAAATTATGCGTTTATTTCTGGCCAATATAACATGTGTGTATATGCAAAGGTTTCGCGTATTTCTTTTTTTTTTTCTTTCAGCTTGCAATTTGGTTAGTGTTGCTGTGGAACGACGATTTTGCTTTTTATATGCAGTTTATGACACTTTTCCGAGCTAATTCACTTTATTACGAGCACGATTGCAATTTTAAGTCTTTAAAATTTAAGGTTTTAATCTCATTAAAATAAATCTCAAATACAGTTATTGTTTACTCCGTGAGTCGCGAACGGGTGCGAATCGGCTGTGTTCGTCCGAAAGTCGTTTTAATCTGCTTCTTCCACTACATAACAATAGTCACCCTGTTGTCAATAACAGTAGGTTAACAGCGAGTAAGCAGTATCTGAAAACGTTTTAAAAAAATCAGCTGAGCGGTAAAATACGACTCACAGGTAAACTACAATAAATAATACATATTAATTCAACTACAATTTAATTATTTGATATTTTGGTATTTAAATATTTGAATAGTTTATAATAAACGTTATTTAAACATATTAATTCTAAGTTAATTTGCTTATTATAAAGTATTCAATTTGTGCCTGGAACGGTTAAGTATCATGTCAACAGTTGCAGAACTGTTGATTGCGCTGAACAAGAGCGCTAATGCGATATCGATAAACTGTGTACGTCAGCTGCAGCTGTCAAAAGCGATTCACAAAAATTTTCAACAACCGAAGAATTGTTATTGTGCGTGTTAGCGGAAATTTTGTTTGGTCTATATAAGCGTAAAGTGAAATTAAACGCATATGTTTAATTTAATTGTTGTATTTAATGGTTGCATACATATAATGCACTAAGTGTCGTTCGTTCAACAAACAGGCAGAAGCATAAACAGCAGCTGAAACCGAAAAACCAACAGAACGCATAACTATGTCATTTGTGGGTGGAGGGGTGGGTGGAGGCACCGATGTGCACAAATTTGTTGAGGCCCTGCAGGCAGACTTTAAGACGCTATCACTTGAAACTAAGAAGAAGTACCCGCAAATAAAAGAGGTAAGTGCCTGTGTGCCAGGGTCATGAGCATTGCTGGTTCATGCTAACTGAATCCGCTGACGTGTGCATCATTGCCCACAAATTGCGGCTATTTGTCATACAGTCACAACTGTGGGTGGTGCCGGGCGTTGGTGGTTACAGGGGTTGGTAAAGCGAGCGTTGGGCTGGGAGGGTTGTGTGGCCCTTCTGCACCTGAATGTATGTGTGTGTGTGCAACGCAATTATGAAATTGATATCAACCCGAACACCTAGAGGAAATCAAATTGGTTTTATGACAATAACGTTAATTTAATTGAGCATGGTATTTATTAAATACAATTCCATTTTTATTCAGGCATGCGAGGAAGCAATTGCCAAGCTTGGCACCGCTGGCAGCAGCCAGCAAAACTCTGTGTACTACACCGTCAACCAGATACTCTATCCGCTGGTTCAGGGCTGCGAAACCAAAGACTTGAAAGTTATCAAGGTGAGTCATTCTTTCATGTCAGCCATGTGCTAGTAATTAATTTGTTTGTACTTATAGTTCTGCCTGGGAATGATGCAACGCCTCATCACACAGCAGGTGGTCGATCAGAAGGGCGCACTATATATTACCAATGCCTTATGGACACTAATGGAGCATAACATTGAAGAGGTGAAGGTACTGCAAACGGTGACGTTGCTACTAACCACCAATCTGGTGGTGCATGGTGACACACTAGCCAAGGCGTTGGTTCTGTGCTTTCGCTTGCATTATACCAAGAATCCAACTATTGTGAACACAGCTGGCGCTACAATAAGACAGCTCGTTTCTTTGGTATTTGAACGCGTTTATTTAGAAAAGGATTCAGTTCACAGTTTGCAACAGCAACATTCTGGATCAAGCAGTCCCGATGGAGATGGCAATAGCACACATGATGGCCAAACTTTTGCTTTGGATGCATTTCATCTATTTCAGGATCTTGTGCAGCTTGTCAATGCCGAACAGCCCTATTGGCTAGTGGGCATGACTGAAATGACGCGTACCTTTGGACTTGAGCTGCTTGAGGCGGTGCTAAGCAACTTTAGTGCAGTTTTTCATGAGGTAAATCAATGTTATTAAAAACTAAAACCTTAAAGCACAACTGTTTTACTGTATGTTTAGGTAATATAATATCACACAACTGTTTTCGCTAATGTAATATTTGGTTAACAGTATATTTAGTCATAAGCTTCAATGAATTATTCATGATAATTGTACTCAATTATTTTTTTCCCCACAGAATCAAGAGTTTCGATTACTGTTGAAGGAACGCGTCTGCGCATTGGTTATCAAACTATTCTCGCCCAACGTCAAGCACCGGCAGTTGCCGGCACCAAGCAATGGCACCGCTACAGTGCCGGCGGATAAGCCTTACTTTCCAATAAGTATGCGGCTATTGCGCTTGGTGGCTATTCTAATACAAAAGTATCATACAATTCTGGTTACCGAATGCGAGATCTTTTTGTCGTTGATCATTAAGTTTCTTGATCCGGACAAACCACACTGGCAGCGTGCATTGGCCTTGGAAGTTATTCATAAGTTGGTGACGCGCTCTACATTAATTGCCTTCTTCTGCAAGTCGTACGATTTGAAAAATCATGCCACGCACATTGTACACGACATGATCGCTGCCATGGGCAGCTACGTGCGCTATTCCCTTATCAATGCCTCGGCTGTGCTGAGTAATGGGGGGCTTCAAGCAGCTGGCGCTTCAGGACAACAGCCGAGCACGTTGACTGCATTGGCTAGCGGGGGCAATAATCAGTGTGGTTTTATGTTTCGTGGCGCCTATCTTCCGCTGGTTGCTACCTTTGCGCCAGGCGTATCCAAGGCCGTTTAGTAAGTAGTTTAATTAAACTAAAAAGAAAACATCTGATTTAAATATGTTTTAGCTTGGAAATGCTGGACAAACTGGATGCGCCTAATATACCCGATAGCTATGGCATTTCGCTGGCCTATGCCATATTGCTGGACATGACGCGCTCTATTGGTGGCGTTATACAGCGCACTCCAGAGCTGCATCCCACACACAACACAGCTGTTATCAGCGAGGAAGAGCACAGGCCGTTATGCTTGCAACTAATCAATTCCAGCTGGTCTGGCCTGCTCAGTGCATTCATTCCGCTGGTGGAAACATCCATCGATGAAGCCACCACCGAGAATATACTGAAGGCCATGCAAAACTATGCGGCGCTTTGCGGCATGCTGGATCAACTGCAGCCGCGCGATGCCTTTATTATGGCCATGTGTAGAGCTTCCTTTCCGCCTCACTATGCTATGTCTATATTTGCCAACAATGCACAGTCGGAAGCGGATCTTAGATGTAAGAAAGTAGTTCATCTGAAACTATTAAATATTAAATAAATACCATTTGCAGGTCACACTCGAAGCGGCAGTCAGGATCTAAGCAGTCAGTTTATAAACAGCTGCAACGCGGATGGCGGCGATTTTCGGCCACAAATCGTGGCAGTGGGTACACCATTGCCAAGTGCCTCGTTACCGCACAGTGTCATGCAGGCACCAGTGATGCTGACCAATAAGAATCTGCAGTGCATGCGTGCGATTCTACTGTTGGCCCACAACAATGGCAGCATACTAGGCACCTCATGGCACATGGTGCTACAAACGTTACAGCATTTAGTGTGGATCTTGGGCCTAAAGCCCTCTACGGGCGGAAGTCTGCAGGCAATGCCTAAGCCTGCTGTTGAGGCCAATGTGGGCATTCAGACGGCGGTAATGGCTGATCTTCCAGTGCTTTCACAAATGATTGGACAGCTTTTTGAATCCAGCCAGTTTTTGGATGATGTTGCGTTGCATCATCTAATCGATGCGCTCTGCAAACTCTCACACGAAGCCATGGAGCTGGCCTATGCCAATCGGGAGCCCTCGCTGTTTGCTGTGGCCAAACTAATGGAAACGGGCCTTGTTAATATGCCGCGCATAGAAGTTCTCTGGCGACCACTTACGAATCATTTGCTTGAGGTGTGTCAGCATCGACATATACGCATGCGAGAGTGGGGGGTTGAAGCAATCACTTATCTGGTAAAGTCAGCGCTGCAGTTCAAACACAAGCAACCGCTTAAAGAGAACTTGGTAAGTTTAATAATAATTGTTTGCCCTTAAACACATTTATAAGTGTTAGAAATCTATGAATAATAATCTTTCGGAATAATAATCTTTCAGGAACTGCAAACAATGTTGCTGAGCCCACTGTCAGAACTGTCGACCGTGTTGCATGCAGATGTGCGTCAACGTCAGTTGGACTGTGTGCTGCAGATTCTCAATACGGCGGGTGAAATTCTTTCTTTTGGCTGGCCAGCAATTATCGAGATAATTGGCGCTGTGAATGATCACCATGGCGAGCCATTGATACGCACGGCCTTTCAATGCCTCCAGTTGGTTATCACCGACTTTCTAACAGTCATGCCCTGGCGTTGTCTACCCTTGTGCATCAGCACGGCAGCCAAATTTGGTTCGCAGACGCAGGAGCTAAATATATCGTTGACAGCTATTGGCCTTATGGTATGCAGTCTGTGGCACCAATTGAGTATTATTTAATAACTGTTATCGTTTTTGCTTTCGCAGTGGAATATCTCAGATTTTTTCAATCAAAATCAGGACAAACTAATGTCTACACAGCTGGAGGATGTGGCCATATTGCCCGACTTTCCGGGCACCGTTAAAATGCCGCAATTTGACAAGCTATGGATGTGTCTGTACGCTAAGCTGGGCGAACTATGTGTGGATCTGCGTCCAGCTGTGCGCAAATCTGCTGGTCAAACGCTGTTCTCCACAATTGCAGCACATGGCAGTTTGTTAAATCCGCCTACGTGGCAGGCATTGGTGTGGCAGGTGCTCTTTCCGTTGCTGGACAATGTGCGCGCCCTCAGCAGCTCGGCCAGCAACGAGAAGGTGGATGCCAGCGGCAACATTCTTATCCATCATTCGCGCAACACCGCCCAGAAGCAGTGGGCTGAAACGCAGGTGCTAACGCTATCCGGCGTCTGTCGAGTGTTCAACACTAAGCGCGAGTTACTCCAAATGCTGGGTGACTTTGAACGCGCCTGGTCGTTGATTCTCGAGTTTATACAGAATGCGGCACTCAGCAAGAATGGTGAAGTCTCCTTGGCGGCTCTCAAGTCGCTGCAGGAGATCATGTATCATAATAGCACTGAGCGCGCACTGAAGGATGCGCAGACTGCGCAGCAACAGGACGACGAAATCTGGACCGTACGTTAAATAGCTGAAATCTAGTTAAAGACTGTTTCTATATGCAAGCAATTATATCTTTATCAGATTGCCTGGAACATTTGGCTAAGCATTGGCATGGAGAGCACCAAAATGTCAGCGACCACAAGGCAATTGCCCGGCAATGGCAGTAACGATAGCGAAGACTTTTACATTCCCAGTCAGGCCTTTCTCACAGCGTTGATACAGATCTTTCCCGCCATTTTTCAGCACATTCAAGTCAGGTGAGCATAACAATCTTTAACAATGTTCAGTTGACTAATTCTGACTAACTTCCCTTGGCATGTAGATTCACTGCAATCGATTTTGATAAGTTCTGTACGGTATTGACTAATGCTGTTTGCATTCCCGTACAAACGGATGCAGTTCCTTACATCATGTCCACAGTGTCAGATACGCTTCTGACGCCGCTCCATGATGGCATACTTGAGTGCATGGAGCTTATACAAAAGGAAGCGATCAGACCAGACTCAGATTCCAGTATACGCCAATTGATACCCGCCATATTTCGCCAGCTATTGATCTTTAGCAAGTTCGCCTGCGCGCCACCCACATTTCATCAGAGTGTTGAGCACAATAAATACGGCAAATCGACTGGCCATTATGCCAACAATTCATCAGTGGAGGTTGTAAGCATGAACTACATACCGTTTGGTGAGAAATCCATTAGTATTTGCGTGAAGCTATACCAAAGTACGGCCACCGAGGACCCGGTAGTCTTGGAGCAGATACTGCACGATATTGTCAAGGCGCTGCGCACGCCGCTGGCCATGAAGTACAAGTGTCTGTCCTCCAGCACCTGGAAGCTGGCCATCTCTAGCCTTATTAGTGTGCTGCACACGGGTCTTAAAGTGGCGCGTGTCAAGCCGCAACATTTTGCCAGTCTGTGGGATGATTTGGCCGATACCCTGGACAAGTTTCTGTTTCCGGTCAGTGTGTGCACCATCGAAGATCGTGGTCTAGAAGAGATTGTGCTCGATGAGACAATTGATTGTCAAGTGATTGAGCTGTTGCGTGACGAGGTGCTTCCATATGCCCACGAAATGCCACATCAGTTCATTATGCAAATTGTGGTGCTGCTGAACAAGGGTTCCATACACTCTGCTTCGGATAGCAACATCTGCTACGAGTCCGATTGGAAACTGCGCGAAATCTTTGCCAAAACATGCTTTGAAACACTGCTACAGTTTTCGCTTCTTGAAGATCAGGCAACAGCCACAGCCTGCAACAACAATCGCCTAAATTCGAATTTGTTAAGTACAGGCGGCGCAGCTGGCACTGTTGGCAAGGACTTTGCAGGCCGCCTAGCGGTCACTGCACTGCTGCATCGGTTCCAAGAGGTGCTCAAACGCTTTAATGACGATGAGCGTCAAAGCGGCAAGTGTCCGCTGCCCAGGTAAGTGTTGTGTTAAAGATGTGCAACTCTTAACCTTTGCTAAACTAATAAAATACATCTAAATATTAGATTCCGACTCTCGGAGATATCGTTTGTGCTCAAAGCCATTGCAACACTTGTGGTGTCCATGAAGAAAGCGCCAGCATCAAAAGGTATGTGCTGTATATAAATCAAATGTATATATCTCTATGCTAATATTTGTCTCTTATATGATATAGTCAATAAACCAGCATGGGATTTGCTAATTGGTCTATATCCGTATTTGGTGGATTGCACCACAACCACATCGCCGGAGGTTTCTCGTTCGCTGCGCGAAGCTCTACTGCAGTACACAGATCTATTGCAGGCGCCACGCACCTCCAATGACAATGCAGTACAATCGAATGGACAGCAGTGAGAATATGCCTAGAAAGCGAATCGTTTTTAGTTGTTTAAGCTAATTATTGTCCTTTTGAATATATATTTATATAAACATACATATGTATTAATTTTTCTGTGTATAATTTAAAAAAAAAAAAACGAAAAAATGTTATATATGAAATGTGCTTATACCGTTTGACTCCCCAAAGCCCCTTAAATATTTGTATAAGTATTGTAGTAAAGCTAACTAAACCTAAGTATATTATCTATCATATATATGTATATATATATTATATAATATACATATATATATATATATATTTAATTTAATATGTCACACAAGATATCGCAGTTAAAACTGTCAAGAGCTTAGCGGCTCGATTAGATAACATACTACCCTCCCAAAACAAACTGTTAACCAATTATACAGCAGCTTTATTTGGCAAAAAAGAAAAAAATCTTTTCTTAGTACCTTCGTTAGAAGCTGTTTAAATTAATATTATATGATATGATAACTACACATTGAGCTATGCGTTTAGTGTATTTTAAAAGAACCTATCTAGAAATTAAATAGACCTGTGTGTTATCTGAATCAAATATTAGCACTTAACCATGATGCAACAACTTTGTAGTGACGTTTTTAAATAAAGCAAAATTATTATTATTATATTGTCGTATTTTTATTATATACATATGTATTCTGCTTGATAAGGTTATCATATTTGATGTCATCTATCATACTTACGGAGGTTATGAGTGCTATAATGAAGTTAATCTTTTTCCTGAATATATATATTCGTTTACTCAACAATTTATGAACCACCTACCTCCCATATGGAGCAGAGCAGGTCTCTTGTTGGGGTTTTATCGTTTTGGGATTTTATCGGTTTTTTTTTCTTAAAAATTATGTAAACCGAAATCTGGGTGCCCAAGGCTCCAGTCGTCCTTTACATAATATAATAGACGTTTTGCACTTTTTGTAAGTTTTTTATGCAGATTTTTACGAAAATTACTTACCATTTGCTGTGAAAAGTGTAAAGCATTTTGACAGTGCAAACCATTTTAATCTAAATAAAATTTTTATTTTAATTTTTGTTTTCATTTTAATCGGTATAATAAGTATAATAACATTTTTTGTTGTTCTTGTTGTTTTTCATTTATTATTATATTACCTGTTAATTTTAATGTTTTATATAGTTTTTTTTTTGTTTTCTTTTGGTTTTTTGTTTTTGTTTTTTAATATTAGAATTAGGCAATCGAGTTAATACTACCTTCGTTTTAAATATTATGCAACGAATTGGGTTTTTTGTTTTATTTTTATATTTATGAATTTTTAAATGTATATTTAATAAACTCATTTCCGTTCTGGCTAAGCAACTTTCTGGGCTCTCTAGCGATCCCATTTGTTGCTCCTGTTTTTTTTTTTTTAATTATTTAATATTTTTGTTTTATATATTTTGCTGTGCCTTTCAACTCATTTTTTTTTTTGGATTTTTTTTTTTAGATTTTTTAGTTTTATGCCGTGGGCGCTAAATGTACAGTTGCCTTGTAAAAATGTACAATTTAAGCGCTTGCTTTTAAAATATTTATTTTTGTTTTTGTTGTTTCTTTTTTTTTATTAATGTTACAATTACTAATATAATTTTTTTTTTAGCTGAAAGTCGCAATCACCTTAATGAATAGCCGCATTCATATATATATTTATATATATTTTTAGCGTTAATTAACCTTGCGTTCATATTATGTTAGATCTCATTTTGTTTAGTTTTATTTTTTGCTATTTTTTTTTTTGGAGGGGGGGGGGGGGCTTAGATATAATACAATTGTTTTTATTACTGCACTAACGCTCATGTGTGGATTGATTTAATATATGTACTTAGTTTAATAACTGGGCTCTTGTGGTTGTTTGTTTGTTGTTTCTGTTAATATTGAATAAAGTATATTATGTATTGTTGTATGTTTTGTGTGGTATGTAGTTTTTTTTTGTGTGGTTGCAACAAATTAGTGTGTTGTATAATGAGACTGACGACATTTTGTATTGTTTATTTATTTATTTTCTGCTCTTTCCCTAAAAAAATCTCTGTATATAAACGATATATACATACATATATGTATATATGTACATTGTTAATTAATTGTGTAGAATTTAGTTTAAACAAAATTAACACAAAATGGCTTAGTGCTAAAAACAACTGTATGGATTTTTGTTGTGTATGACATATATGTATATACTTATAGAGAGAGAAGTTCGGTAGATTATGAAATTCGTTAAATTTTTGTTCTTTTAATGAATTATGTATGTATGTAATTATTTTTATTTGTCATATTTGTATTTGTTTAGTGTAGATTTTTTTGTAGTGTTTAATTTATTAAACTCTTTACATTTTAAATTACATAGCTAGATTGTTGTTGGTTGGTTTTATTTCTTTTTCTTTTGTTTAGTTTTGTTTTTGTTAATGCTTTAGCCATACAAAATGTCGTGTTGAGTACTACATATACGTTTTTATGTATGTATATGTATATATGATGTATATATGTAATCATTTTGTTGTTGTATCTTTTAGTTTAATGAACACTTTGTTGGGTTCAATTCAATATTAGTTTAAAAAGTTGTTTTTTTTTTTTTTTTTTGCAATTTTTTGTTTTTTCATATTTAGTTTATAGTTAGAGTTTTAATGTAATTTTAAGTTTAGCGTTGGTTTTTGTTTTTTTTTAAAAAAGTTGCTCATCGAAATGAATATATAGTTAAGAAGCGCTGTGCCCTGTTGACTTGTGATTTTGGTATTCAATTTGTATTTTTATTTAGTTATTTTTTTTTAAAGTTTTCATATACTTGTATATTACTATTTCTATATAAATTGCTAAAAAAAATCATAGTTTCATTTTGTTTAGTTCATTGAATTAGCAATTAAACACAGTATAGTATATGCCTAGTTGAAGACGCCTGGATTTTAAACTGCCAGAATATATATTAATCGGGCAGCCAAAAATAAATAAAACTTTTGTTCGATATTTTATATATATATGTATATATATTTAATTATTTTTCTTTGGTGTAGGCTATCTATCGAATGTGTTATTTAATATGTGGGCACTTGATTGATTTATTCTCGTCTCGCCTCTCGTCTATATAATTGTAGGGCAGCTTCCTTTGGTTAATTTTTCACAAAATGATTTTTATTTTTTTTTTTTGGCTGCCCGTCGGGATTGATCATCGATTTAATATATATAATTCAGATGTTTCATTATAAACGATTTACCCGTAGCTATAACTGGATTATAGAGTATTTCATATTTAAATTGATTATTCGCCTATGTCAGAAAGTCAAGTCACACGTTAAGTTGTGTTTTAATAAGTGAAGAATTAGATTTCAAGAATTTAGCAATTTGTTGTTCGTTCTTGTATTTCTACTGAAACCCTAAGGCATTTGTTTTTTGTGTTTTTCTTTTTTAATGCTAACTTTACACTACATGGATATTGAGAAGCTAACAAAAAGTTTGCTGCAAATTAGAATCGAAGAACTGAGCACATTTTTAAGATCTTTTATTAGACGATCGATTTATCAACATCTGTGCCAAAGATTACTTGAAGGTTTCTTGGCACAGATTCCCGGCCTGTGGGAGGGAGGGGGGGTTGGAATACGTATACCAATTGTGTAGGTTAGAAAAATTCTTAAAACGTGTGACTTGCAATCAATATTCGATCTTTGATCATTGTGGATCATAAGTTATTATCGTGTCTACAATTTTTGTAACTAACTTTTCATTTTTTTGTTTTTCTGTGTATTTAGCTTCTCGAGTGTTTTTGTTTGAAACTGAAATTATCAAAGGTGAAACATTTCATTTTTTTTTACTTAATTTATGTAGCTATATTTATGCTACATAATGAAATATACTATGTAGGCTTTTCTTGTTCTTTTGAATGGTTCCAAATTTGTTGTAACATGTGGCTTAAAACTAATTAAAATTACCTGTTATCATTAATATTATTTATCTATATTATATATATATATATATATCTAATATATATATAATATATTAGTATTTCTTAGTTTAATTTTGGTTTTAATTTACGTTTTAGTTTTTGTATGAAGCGCTTAACGCGGGAGAGTAAAATTGTGTGCCAGTTTATTTAGTAGGTTTTATATTTTTTTTTTTTGGTTTTGTTATCGATAACAATCATAATACATATTTATAATAATGTAAATAATCGAAAAGAAGGCATAAATAAATTGTAGTTTCAAATATATACTGAGGAGTTATAGGATACACGATTTGTTTTTCAGGCTTTGTTCTTGTTTTTGTTTGTTTTTACTGTACAAAAAAAAACATACAATACTGCGTATGTACTTGTTGTATATAAGTGTATATATAATGTATAGTTCTTTTTTTTTACTTTCTTTTAGTATATAGCAATAGTTGACGAGTGTTTTAAAGTTGTTATTATTTTTTATACCCATGCAATAAGATTTTATAATTTGGTCACGAAATATTTAAGTCATACACGAATGTCTCCAACCCAGTAAGCTATAAATAATTATATAGGTTTGATCAGAATGACGAGCTGAGTCGTTATAGCCATGTCCGACTGTCTGTATATTTCTCTACAAAGTTTTTGAGATAGTACTGATAGATAGATACAGATGCTTCTTTTTGTTGCTGGCAGTACATTTATCGGAACCGGCCAGATCGGACAACTATATCATATAGCTGCCACAGGCATGATTGGGTAAAAAAATCGTTTTTCAAGATATCGCAACCAAACTCACCACTGCTCAATGGTGATCTAGACAATCCGACAATATTGGATCAAATTCGAAGGACTATATCTGTTACCTTCTATAGGAACAATCAGTCGAAATATTTGTTGTATAAACAACCATTTTTTTTTGGTTTCCGAGATTGTACTTTGACCAAACTTAATCAGAATCGTCTTTATTACATAACTACCATACGAAGGATCGATCGAAAAATTAATTTTTGTTGGAGGTTAATTTATTGCAAGGGTATTTAGCTTCGGCTTACCGAAGATATCCGTTTCCTTCTAGTTTTATTTTTGGTTTTTGTAGTTTAAATATGTTCAATAGTCGTTCGTTTTGTTGTTTGTTTGTGGGTAACATTACGTCATACATTATAGCAGTAAATAGGTATCGTAGCTGTACTTGTTGTTGTTGTTGTTGTTATTGGTGTGTATAAGCAACGTGGGTTCACTTTATCAGTTCAAGAGGTTAAATGTGTCATATAATACACCTGTGTTTTTGTGTGTGTATGTGTGTATCTGTGTGTGTTTGAAGTGGATAGTGTATTTAGAGGAAGGACTGTTTAATGAACTAAACCAAATTGTTAAACAACGTGTTTTTCTCAGTTGTATACAATACAATACAATATATACACATAATCCTGTATATATATCTATATAATATAGTCACAAATGTAGTCGTTACACAAATAAGCCACAAACTGTACACAACATTGTACATGTACAATAAAAAACTTATACACGAAAAAACCCCCTAATTTTCATTTCGATTTCGATATCAATTTGATCAATCGAGAGTGTTACGATTACGACGGTTTCAAAGTATGTTTGTTAGGCTATTTAATTGTTTCTTTATATTATGTATATGTATATATATATATCATATATATATATATATATATATATTTATATGTCGATATCGAACATACACACACGATGATTCAGTAATAGCATTATGCTATTAGGCTTCACTTTTTTTTCGTATATAACAAGAACGATTATTTTTTTTATTATTATTATTTATTAGTTTACTATACAAATGTTTCATGTTTTTTAACATATTTTATCATTATTATTATTATTATTAATTTTAAATTTTTTGTTTTTGTTTTCATTTACTGAGAACACAGTTTACTATATAAATATTTAAAGCTTTGGTGGCGGCAAAAAAAAATAATAATAAAATTGAGAAAAAGAAAACAAAATATAATCAACTGAAAAAGGTTTTGAATACAAGGATTCAGTTTAGTTACACGATTTAGACGAAAAATTGAAGACCGCTTTAGTATATTAACTTGGTTTTCTTTATACACATATACAACCAAATGGTAAATGAATAATAATTAACAGTGTTTTTGTTTTTGATTTGTTTGTGTTTTTTTTTTGTTTTTGTTTTGTTTACCAAAAATGAGGCAAAGTCGTCATAATCATAGTACATAATTATAATCATATTTCATACAATATATATATAAGCAATAAGTACTGAACTTTACAAGTTTTGGCAGTACGCATGTGTTTTGTTTTTTGTTGTTGTTGTAATAGTTTAAAATTATGCAAATATACAATGTAGTTGTTGTTGTTATTCTTCTTCTAGCATTATCATCATTTCATAAATCGTACAGAATTTATGTTGCTTTTTTTCTTTGAAATTTGTTTTGTTATTAAAATATACTCATAACGCGCTACTTAATTGTTTAAAAAGTTATTTATTTTATTAACTAATATTAATAAACAAATTTTAACATTTCTCATTCAACAGTTTTTTTGGTATTTTCATTTTTTGCTTTTTTGTTATCTCCTTTTAATTTGTTTCGTCTTGTTTCTCCAGAAATTGAAGAATTTGGTTTTCTTACTGATCACACCCAAGAGAACTCTAACTGAAATACCCCGAGAAAAAGAACTAGCTACAAATTAAAAATCCCATAGTACATATTTTATGTTTATATAGTAGTAAATAAATACGCGAGACAGAAGACGGAACCCTCGACGTGTTTTCTTTCTAGCTTTCTAATTATTTTATATAAACAATAAACTTGTAGGTTATGTACAACATTTCTGCGACTTTCCTTTTTGCAAAATGGCGAATAATCCTACGTTCATATGTATGTATGTGTTGTGAGTGAGTAATTGCTGTTTAAGTGGTCGTGTGGAGGGGGGGACGTGGTGTGTGTTTGTGTGTGAAACATCCGTTAGTATTTGTAGTTGTAGTTGTGGTGGTAGTATTAGGTTCTGGACCGCCATCTTCATCATCATCATGGATCGTGGTTATCGTTTATTTAATTTCTAGTGTTCCGATTTTAGTATTTATTCAACTTCTATCACTTTCATTTGTTAATGTTAATGTTTTTATCTCATCATATTTTTGTTGTTTTTTTTTTTGTTTTTTTTTTATAATAAAATACAATTTTACTAAAGATCTTCCATACAATATTTTAGCGGAAATTTGATGTTCTTGTTGGGGATTAAAGAAGAGTGTGACTCGATTGTAGATTTGTTTTTGGGACTAGGGGGTCGTAGGGAATGGAGAAGGGTATCATGGTGACAACACTCATTTTGCTAGTTGTGTAGTATGTATATTATGTATATAATATAATGCTTTCATTTTATATTATTATATATGCTCAATTATATTTCGTATTTAGGCTGTCTGTCTTTCTTTTTAGGAATTTTAATCATAATTTCTCCTTTTCTTTTTCCTGCAATAGAAACAAATTGCAAAATCGCATGAGTCAAAATCATTGAATCAAGTGGCACTAGAAAAACGTATCGAGAGAGTTTTAGATCAAAGTTCAATCAAAAATTCTAAATGCATGGTGGGATGGTGGAGCAATCGACAATCAATCAATAAGTTAGTTAAATCTCAATTAATACAAATACAAGAAAATTTTTACTGGCAACAATCAAAATCATAAAGTCAAAATACATTAATCGAATAATTGAAATGAAATTGAATTTTTTACTATTTTTTTTATTTTGTTGGTACAAATATTATGCTACTTGTTGTTGTTGTTGGCTGCTGTTAATATTATTTTTATTTTTTATAGTTGTTGATGTTTTGCGGTTGCTTTTTTTTGTTGAACGCTGGATTTTTTGCTTTGTTTATTTATAGTTGGATTTTAATTGATTAGCATTTAGTAGTCAGATGTAATTTATACTGGGCAACGATAGCAGCGAGCGAAAAAATCGATTTAACCAATATATCAATCAATCAATGAATATGAATCAATCAAGCTGCAGGCTGTTGCATTTTTGTTTTTGTTTTTTTTACCTATTTACTTATGCATTAATTATTTACTTATTGCGAATTTTATCAACTACGGCATACGGCATACAATTTGTGACAATTTGTTAGTTTAGTTTGTTTAATTTTATTTTTTTGATTTATGTGGGGAAAAAACAAGAAAAGAATGAAATACATTTTTAATTATTTTTTCATGATTATTAGAGCTCTACACACGCAAATTTCTTGGCACACTACGAATTCCACGTTTACGTTATACGTTTATGAAAAGCAACACAAAAGGAAGCACGCTTAGCACACAAATGGACACATAGAGTTGTTTCAATCCCATTTTACGAAATCTGAACAAATTCTATTGTAGCAATATAATACTGTTGCTCATGTATATATACATATTAAATAAATGTATAAGTGTGTTAAGTGTATGTGTGTGTGTTTTTACCAGGGATGTAAATAATTTGAAAAATTATCGATTTTTTCTAATAATCTTTTGAATTAGTAATAAAAAATAAAAAAAACCTTTAAAAAGCATACATTTATGTTTTAAAGAAAAACTTATATGTAACTTCAATTATTTTTTTTTGGCTCTGTAAAAAATATGATACGCAAACAAAGTTCAATAAATCAAAATTATTGATAATCGTAATTTTTTTCTTATTAAATTTATCGATTAATCGTCTTATTTTACATCCCTAATATATGTTTCTTTGAAAAAAACAAGCTCTATATATAAGGTATACGTTTGCAAATCATATTCAAAATACAATAAGAAAATACAATTTAGTTTAACATATAGTACTACAAATACATACATACGCAGAGACAGTGATGGATAGATACATTAAAAATGCTTGTGTTTTATTTGTAATTTTTTTTTTTTTTTTTTTAATTTACATTTGTTTTATTTTATATATATTTTTATTTTTTTTTTAAAGAAATCAATCTCAAAACGCACAAAACCATAATTAAAAAATAGCACAAAAGTTTTTTTCTTTTCATATATGTAATTAATAATAATAATAATAATAATAGACGGAAAATCATATCAGTAATAATATTGGTAAATATATAATAATAATAATAATAAAACAACTTTCGTCATAGAATTATTCACAAAATGTACAAAGAGCAAAAACAAATATTGAGGACACAAAATATAGAAGAGAAACTGAAAAAATTAAATAAAAAAAAAGTGCGCAAAGAAAACAAATACTTTTGTGTGTGTGTGTGTGTGTTTGTTTGTTTGTATGTGTGTTTACATGTACAAGCTAATTATATATAAGGAGAAGAGAGTAAATGGTGCTCTATAAATTACCAATCCAATAAAACCATTATTAAGAAACTCTAAAGAAAGGAAGGTTTTGTTTTTTCTAGATGTTTTGTGTTATTGTTATTAACAAAAAATTTTATTGCCAACTTTTTAAGCTTAGATAGTCATAATAATATACATAAGTAACGATAGAATAGATTGATAAACGGTGTTTGTGTGTGTACATTCAAAGGCAAAATAATAATAAATTTGTTTGCGTTGCACTCATTTTAGAATTAGAATTAAACAATAAGTACTTAAAACAAAGTTCATAACATTTTTTTTCTTTTTATCGCCTTGCTATGTTTTACATTCTCTTAATAAAAGGAAAATTTACTTTATATATGTTTATGTGTGAAAGTTTAAGCACAAAAAAAAAACAAGCGCAGCAAACAAAAAAAATTTGTAACTTATTTTTTTCCGACATTGAAATCATAATAAGGCATATTTTTATAATATGTATACTACTTTTGTATAATTACATATATAGTATTTATATATGGCTATAAAACTACGCTCAGTGTAAGTGTGTGTGCATGTGTGTGTGTGTGTAAGTTGTCAGATTTAAGGCAAAAAAAAAAATATAAAAAATTCAAACTGTTTTCAATTTCGTAAAACCTACAAATCCGAAAGCACAATTTGCAATTTATAAATTTTTTGTTTATATTATATGAGCATCTTAATCCTTTTATCAACACGATCAACTGTTGAACTGCTTGAAATTCATATAAAACACTCCTTGCTAAACTCGGACTGCTTGAAATTCGAAAGTGAAAACAGTTCTGTAGATTTTGTTGTTTTTTCTTTTCGTATAGCACACATTTGAAAGTTACAAAATAAATTTTTAGTTTTTGTGTTTTTTTTTCTCTTCTTCTAAGCAGCAAATAAACAATAAAATTTAAATATTTAGCTTTAAATTTGTGATTGTATTTTTAAGGCGGCACGCAAAACTTTACACTAAACCATACATACAAATATATATATATATTTAATATTTATGCATATTTATATTTTAGGTATAATACAAAAAAGCATAAATCAAAATTGTGTAAACATTTTGTCGTTATTTTTTTATGTATGCATATATTTTAATTAGTTTTGTTTTTCACTTATGGTTATTGTGTTTTGCGACGCCGCCACAAACCACAAATATTATCTTTTTTGTTTTGTAATTTATAAATTGTTAACTAAGAAAATTTTGCTAAATTTGTTGTTGCTGCTGATGTGTCTGTGTGTTTAGTGTTGGTGTGTGTGTGTGTGTGTAAGTACGTCGCTGTGTCTGTGTCTTTAATTTGCAGTTTTATTAACTAAAATATAAAATTTCTGCTGCGTTTCATTGCTGTTTCATATTTGGTGTTGTTTTTTTATTTTTTGTGGACTGCTTAGGATGTTCTTGTTGTTGTTGTTGTTGATTTCTTGTATTGTGGCTGTTGTTGTTTTCTTGGCAACTTACTGTTCTTGGGGATCAGTATCACTCTCCTCCAGTTCACTCTTGTTACGTCGCTTCTCATAGATGAGAATGATCAAACAAAGAATCAGCACCTCAGCGCAGATGCCCAGGAAAGGCCACAAGGCGGCGAATTTGCCTATAAAATACAATACAAAAGTATAATTAAATACTAAAATTAATAGATAAATATTTACTCAAGACTCACCCTTAACACGAACGGTTGTAAAATCGCTGGCAACGGTGCTATTAACACCATAATCATTGGCCTCGTTGCGTCCATTACATTTATATTCGCCTCTATCGTCCAGGGTAACATTCTCAATCATAAGCATCGAATTCTCAATATTACTCTCATCCTTTTTCAGAATATAACGATCTGTGCTATTTGTTATATTTGTGTAATTGCCTAAAAAAAAGTTAATGTGAAGAAAATTTAAATAAATATATAATGTATTTTTTTATAGAGATACAGAAGACTGTTTTCTGTTTTTAATTTCATTATTGTTAATCGAAAATGTTGGTTTATTAATTTAAGACAATAAAGTCAAAGTATATTAATCTTTAATTTAAATTGAAGATCTTAAAGTAAATATTGATTTATTCCGTAAAGTTTGAGCTCAAAAAAAGGAAGTTTAATACAAATTAAATACAAATGAAAGCGACTTTCTTTTTTTAATATTTCTTTCTTAATTCAGATCTTATCTCTACTTTCACATCTTATCAGGGAATTTAGCATAGTTGCAATTAAAATTATAATTCTTTTGATAAGGATAAGTGTATATTAGTATATTTACATAACATTTAATAAAAATGGGTTTTGTATTTAAATATTTGTCTGAGAAAAAATATATTCGCCTAAGAGAAAAAGTCATTTCTAAACTAACTCTGTCTTTGTGACTAGGAAATTTTCACAGTCAAAAAAGCTTTTACTATAAATGAAAAATAAAAACATTAATTAATTAATAAAGAATAAAACTGTAGAATAAAATTGTATTAATCTAAAATGACTTTGAAAAGTGCTTCAAAAAACGTAAATCTAGTTATAATATTATGTATAGCCATTACTTACCAAAACTCCATGACAATTGAGGATTAGTACCAAGAACTGAACAGCTGATCGTCATTTTTTCACCCTCTACAACACCAGTGTTTGAAGGCACTCGCACGACCACACGAGCTATAAATTAAAATTTATATTAATTATGTATACATTTTTAAGTAAATTATTATATTCAGAATTCTTACCAATTACGGTAATATTCTTGGAAACGCCCTTGAATTCACAACTATAGGTGCCATGATCGTTAGCTTCCGCCCTATCAATTATGAACTTTCTCTCGGCAGCGATCAGTTTGAAGCGACCTCTCAGAGATGGCTCGTCCGTCACATTAGTTCCATTCTTTTTCCTGTTTTTAATTAATAATAATATATAATAATATATGTGTACTATAGTTTATTTATTAAAATGTAGGTCGACTAGGCTTTAATCGAACACTGAAAATCTCAATAGTTTCAGTCTTACTATAATTCTCCATTTTGTTACAATAATCTTAAGTAACTTTGTTGGTACAAATCAAAATTTAAAAAATAATTACGATGCTACTATAATTTTTTATTTAATAAAATAGTTCCATCATAATTGGCTAACAAATCATTTTCGATTATAGAATGCGATCTTATCGATGAATAATTAAATTAAGGGTAAATGTGCCAATTGGATCAAATTATCGATAACATCGTTTGTCGTATTGTCACAATTTAGTTTTTTGTCACTTCTCTAGTTATCGACAGACACAAATAATGATGTATTGAAACTACATACGTTTGGTAAAAATGTGTTCCGATACTATTGATAGCTGCCCGATTAATTTTTAAGTTTAATAAATGTATGTTTATTCCTTTTCTTTTTACGAATAATCGAAATATACTTTCTTTATAGCAAATGGATTAATAGACTGGGTAAACCATTGCTGTTTGTCTTGTTAGCCAAATTGTGGGCCCTTTGGCTCTTTGGGCAGAACTTTGGTGCCAATTATTCAGAAATAATTCAAGCTGAGGCACGCAAAGCATCGGTGTCGGCCCTGGCCCGACCAGGCGACCGACACAAAGTGTCATTACCATTACGAAGGCTGCTTTACACTCACACACATACACAAATAAATGTATATATGTACAAACTAGAGTCGGAAAGGGCCCCCGCTCTGTACCGTAGTTACAATTCGTTGGTCGGACACTTTTCAGCACCCTCCAACCCGCTCTCTCGCTGGACTCCTCTTCAGGTTACGTCAGTCAAGTGTTTGTGGCAAGGAGGGGCAGGCAGGCTAGCAAGAGGCAACATAATTAAGCAAAAGTGCTTAGCTGTGCCGTATTAAAATGATTGCTCTTATAACTGCCAACTAGTATGCTGGCACATGAAATGGGAGGGTTCCTGGTCCTAGGGTTGGACTATCTGTATTGGCTAGTATAACGTACGTTTATATATTTAAATTCGAGTTGTACATTGTAGTTAAATTAAAGGATTTAGTTTTGTAGTTCCACCTCAGTTTCAGTTCATTTGGTTTGATCGTTTCTTTAGTTCCTTCAGTCGTTCGATAGTTTTGTTCTTTCTTTCGCTTTTTAACTTTTACATTTGTTTCTTTAATTTGTTCTTTCGTTGGTTCAGTTCGTTCCCTCTCTCAAAGTCGTGAGAACTTGAACTCAGATCTCTACATCAACATGTTCCAAGCTTTCATGATTTGACAGTTCGTTCATTTGCCTAGTTTGCTCATTCGTTTACTTTGTTCATCTTCTCGTCTTGTTTTCTACTTTTTCGTTTGGTTTCATCAAAATACATGTTCGTTTGTTATAATTAAATTAAATCAATTAATATATTAAATTTTTTATAGCAAGCCATAATCCAAATAAATTTATTGATCTATATGAACACATTTCATGGATGTATGTCAATGTTCAAAAACCTATTCTAAACACCTTGATACAATTATAATGGCAACGCCGTATAGTAAATTAATAATAATAATATTGGTTTAAAAATTTGGACTTTACATACCATATGAGTGGGTCATCGGACTCCACATTTTTCACATCGCAGCTGAGCACAAGCGGCGTTCGAATATCGTAAAA
Source organism: Hirtodrosophila alboralis (assembly GCA_035043045.1). Lineage (NCBI taxonomy): Eukaryota > Metazoa > Arthropoda > Insecta > Diptera > Drosophilidae > Hirtodrosophila > Hirtodrosophila alboralis. The sequence continues at coordinate 123,904 of JAWNNH010000794.1, read as the reverse complement.
TTTCAATTTACGCTCCACATGGTCATAATTTGGCACCAAGGAATCTGACTCTGTGATGACAAGAGATTGCAGAAAAGAACAACAAGAAAAGTAATCATTAAATTAGTGTAAATATTTACCAGAAATATATATACAAATTATTACGTATCATAAAAAGGAGGAAGAAACAACGTTTACATAAATAAATGCTTAAATAAATTTATATCTAAAAGTTATGCATATAAAAAAATATAATTATATGGTTTGAATAGTATAAATTGAGTATAAGACGAGTATTTTGTAGATAAATTTGGGAGGCGAGCGCTTCATATATATGAGAGGTGGGTGGAGTAGGGTCGTGGCGTTTGGGGGTGGGCGGGCTTTAACGCGGATTCTTATATAGAGTAATAAATGAGCTAAGATGTCGGTTGTTTGCTTTTTTTTTATTTTAATAAATTTTTTGACAAAACATGAATTGCACTTTGAAACTCTAGTTGGCTAACGAGTATAATATATTAAATAAATAATAATAAAAAATAGACAAAGAAAAACTGCAACTTAAGATATCAACAAATGTTACACACAAATTCTAGTAGTAACAACAAAAAAATAACCAGCTAAATATATAAATTGACGCAAATAAAATATATACGAAATTTGATAAATATTATAATATCATATACAAAACGGGCCCCATATAATAATAAAATAAATACTATGACTAAAAATAAAACATAGGAACTAAAATAAATAAAAACAGCATACAACAATTTTGTTTGGTGAATTTCGAATTTTATTTTTCCTAAACATACATATGTTTATATTTTTAATGATATAAATATTTTGTTTTGTTGTAATATTTTTAAAACTTGGACTGAAATCAAATAAATTTGTTTTTACGCGTCATATAATTATTTTAACGTTTATATATGTATATGTATATAATTAGTTTTAGTAATTACAATAATTAATTGTTATATTTAAAATTAGCTGTAATTAAAATAGAGCAAAACCTCGTTGTTGGCATCTAAAATGTAAAAAAATTTATTGATACGCATAAGCAAATAGTAAATTAAAGCAAAAGCAACAGCTAAAGCCAAGATGAGCAACGATAACCGATAATTGACGGCCGATAAACATAATCGGCCCACAAAAATATCCCGCATAAATGTGTCATTTTTTTTTTGTTTATTGCCCCTATCAACGTTTCATGTTCATTTGGGGAGAGTACAAAAAACAACAAGGCTTATCAAATAGCTCAGTTCAAACACCAATTCTAAATTACACATGAATTTAATATGCGTCACCAAAATGGCTGCCAATCAATCAAATTGCAGAGAACTGTGCACCTGCCAGCGTGTGTTCAATAAAAAAAAAACAAAGGTAAACAACTAAAGCAGAGAACAAGAGAAAAAATATATTAACAACAACAAGAACAATAGCGAGACACAAATGAAATCAAAAAAAAAATTGTTGCACATACAATTACACACTTACACGGTACATATATTAAGCGAGTAGACAAAGAAAAGAGAACAAAAACAAAATTATCAAGCAATGACTAATTAAAGCTAAACTTAAAGTTTTGGCTGCGTGTTGATGTAATTCGAATGTTTGTATGTGTGTATGTGTTTCTGCATGTATATGTATGTATGTGTGTGAGGGCGAACGAGCTTACGAACAGCAAATTGTCAAAGTCAGCGAGCTAGCGAGTGAGCGAGCGTTTAACATTTACAATAACAAGAATTAATGGACTATCGATATGTGGGGGCGATGAAGTCGTGCTGCTGATATCGATGTTGAATACTAGCAAAAAGAGTAGGAGCGAGAGCGAGAAAGAGAGACAGGAGAGCGAGAACGAGCAAAAGAGCGAGGCTTAGATTTTAATGCGAGCGTAATGTGTGAAATTGTTACTGTTGTTGGGGAACGACGTTTGTGAGAAACAAACAAAACAACAACATTGAGTGATTCAATTGAAATGTTGAATTTAAGTTTGTATATGTATGAGTATGTGAGCTTTTGATGTGTGTGAGTGCGTATGAATGCGTGTATGTGTGTGTGTATGTGGCTCACCCTTTTTAATAGGCAAGATCGTCTTGGGCTGCTGCTGCATAGACCCTATGTTGTTGTTGTTGTAGCCCGTGGTCAGCAATGTGGGCACTGCCGTGACGGTACCTAACGCTGGCGGTATAAAATGTGGCGCATACGTCTGATATTTCTCACTATGATGCACTGGACGCTGAGGCAGCATCGGTTGATGTGGCTGCGGTGGCAGCGGCAGTTGATAAGCGTTTAATGTATGCTGCGCCTGCTGCTGCAGCTGTTGCTGATGATGCGCATGATGATGCGCTGTAGTTAATAGCGTTGTGGCGCTCGCTGACGAATCGGTGGCAGTGTCCTCCAGCTGATGATGATGTGGCAACGTTTGATTGTACAGCTGTATGGTGGGCGGCTCTGGTGGCGCCACTGTATGCTCCAGCAAGTTGAGACGCGGTGGTGGAAAATCTGGCGGCGTTGCCGAATAAATGCGATGAATGCCGCCGGCGCCAGCGACAGCGCCTTGCGAGGATGTATGCCAAGGCATCGTGGTGAGATCGTTGTATGGATATTTGCTTGTAGGTGCCGGCGGTTCATAGCCAAAATTATAGCCATAAACGGATACATTGCCATAGCCAGCACCAGCAGCGGGAGGGGAAGATGGCTGCTGCTGCTTATGCTGTTTGTGCGATTGCTGCGTCTGCTGCGGTGGCAACTGCTGTTCCTGCCACGTTGGCGTAAATATCTCATCCGGTGAGCTGGGCGTTAGTTCATCAATTGTTTGATAGCCACTCTCAGTGGCACTCTGCTGTTTGCCGCTTCGCACGTGCAGCACGTGGTAGCCATTGCCATGTCGATAATTGCTATTGCATTGATAACGTCCCTCGTGCACCTTCAGTGCATGCCGCACCTTTAGTATGGCCTCGATCTTGTGCTTTTCGCCTGCAGTGTTGAGTTTTTTTGTTTTTTTTTTAGTGTGAGGTGAATTTGCTTCGACGAGTGCTGCGCAAAATACTCACCCTCAATGGCGGTCTCCGACAGCGAATACGAATGATCGTCATGGCCGTGACGCAAATTGTGACGAGTTATCGACTCGCCATTCTTCAGCCAGTGTACCTTCTCGGTTATCGGTATGATGCAGGTGATTTCAAACGGCTCGCCGATATTCACATTCGAATCACCGTAGTATACCACTGGCGCAGTAGCGAGTGCAAATTCGGCGGTCTCGTCGCTTTCATTTGCAATGTTACTCGCTATTTGGATTCCCCAAAGCGGCAAGAGGTCACAATATTTTATAATAAAACACACACAGCAAAAAGGTTACAACAGTTCGATATAGCGAATAAATTATCGGTTGAGCGAAAAGAGGGGGGCGGGGGTTTCTTGGAGTGGGGGGACGCAATTCAAAACCATAATCATTGAAATCAAGAAAACATTAACAATAAACAACAAAAATTGCTTTGTGGCTATTTTAATTAGTCTTTTACACTCAATAAAATATGGTTACTATAGCATGTGGCACAATGCGATCCAAACCGATCGAGAGTATCTGTGTGTATTTGTGAATGTGTGTATTTTTCTATCATTTAGGTTTTTTGTTTGTTTTCTTTTTTCTTTTCGTTTTTGTTTTTTATGTGATTCCAGTTTTGGATTATTTGATTTCAGCGCCAAGTTGCAAAAATAATATATGTATTTATAAATTTATTTATTCTAAATGTGTCATAAATCTTACTTACATATACACACAATAAAAAAAACCTGAATTTAAAATGAAATGTAATCAAATGAAATGAAAGCATAATAAAATTATAAAATAAAATCGATAAAAATAACTGAATCAGACAAGTGTGCATTTATCGGTATGTGCAGTTGGTGTCAATTAATATGTACATATATAAATTAATATTTATCGATAGTTTTGATATTTAGTCAAATTCAAAATATACTTAAAATATTTTAACTGAAAATATATGTTATGCTTAAAACGGTTAATGCTTCCATTTTTAAGCTGGAAAAACATTAATATAAATATCGAAATGATCGAAATCTTTGGTATTGGGGGAAGTATAGGTATTTTTCCTGAAAATCTATAATAGTAATGATATATTTTTTAGGTTTAAAAAAATAACGATGCTCTATATTGGAATCTTATTAAAAGTTATTGATAACTTTCAAGCATTACACAACACTCGACGACAATCAACGAGTAGCTACTTTAAAAATGTTCGCGTTACCATACATATGTACATATGTACAGTACATACATATCTCTGACGCAACTCGTTTAATTTTCACAATCATCAAGTTGATTAAAATCAACTGACCATCTATCCACCCTTTACGTACGTACGTATGACATTGAGTAACAGTAAAAACAATGACGTCAGCTGCTGTACAGTTTTAGCTGCATAATCTTGAGCCATGGCCATAAATATATTACAAACATATGTATGTACATACTTATATATACATTTGTAGATACTTGTGTCCAATGACCATGTGCCGCTTTTTTGAGAGCAACCAAAAAACAACTTATCAGCTAAATGGCTTATCACAGGCAGTAACAAGTACTTTTGATAGCACAGGCTAATATGGCAATAAATTTGTAGGCCTACACATACACACATACAGATAAAACAACAATCTTATCAGCTGATTTAACAAGCGAGCGGACATAGTCTTTACCGCTGCATGTCAACACAATCGTGATAAGGCACACACACACATACACGTGTTTCACTTTAGCAAATACAAATGTGTTTGCATTCATTTTCAAGCTGACAGCTTTATAGAAAATTAACCGCAAAAAGATTGCAGACAACAATGTCATTTACAAGCAAAAGGAGTAGTTGCCGATTTCGGCAGTTGCTTTCCCATCTCTACCTTGTCCCAAAATGCTCTTGTCACACACGCACGCACTTACATACATACAAACATGGAGCATATTGCAGGCCAACAACGAGCGAACGAGCGCAGCTGAAAAGTATTATAAATTTATACAACACTGGCACATACACGTGCGAGTATACAACACACCTTTTACAATTTTTGGCAGCTCACCTTTCTCTCACCACAGCCAGCCGCCACCCACTCTCTGACTTTTCTAACCCGCTCTCTTTCTCTCACACTCTACTACACCTCGTTATACACTTGCAAGCCCTAACCGTTTAACCGCTGTGGCTGTTGCTGCTGTTCGTTGTTGTTGTTAGCGGTGAAAAGAAATTTATGGTTTATTGCTTGTTCATCTAGCATAGTTTTTGTCGCATTCCTTGTGCCAAATAGTGGCGAGTAGCAGAATGTAGAAAATAAAGAGTATGAGTGCAAAACGAGAAGCACAAGCACAAAAAGCGCCAACTAAAACTTTATTTAATCAAATTTATGGTTGACAGCACATACATACATATGTACCATACATACAAATGTACACTTCTCACTCCTCCTCCCACAGCTGACGAATGTCACTCGTGACATATTGTTATTGGCATTTGTTTGTGTGTGTGCGTGTGTTTCTATGTTAGTGTGCGTGCATATGTGTTACCGCTCATTACATTTTAATATTTTGTTATTATTTTCTTTTAATGAATGCATTGAGCTTTATAGGCTCCTTGTTATTTTTGTTGTTGCATTTGCAAATGTTATAGCCAAAGGTAATTAAAATATTTACACACAGAAAATTAACAGAAAGCCGCAAAACGAAAACAAAGTGCGCTTCTCTACATAGAATTTGTACAAGCAATAAGGAAAAAAAATGTATGGCAAAATTAATTAACACGAAACAAAATTGATTGCGGCTATATACACACATATGTACATATGTAGTATATAATGTGATTGTTTGTGTGCGCGTGTGTGTGTGCTTTATTTTTAGCAGGCGTTGTGCACGTGAAGACACACAGTTTAGAAGACACATTGTAAAAGAGTTTTAAAGGCACTTTGGATGCCTTTGGGATACATTGTGAAATTAACACAAAAAGGAATGATAAAATTATTGTTTAAACAGAGTCCACTTAAGCTATTATTACTCTAAATGGTCAATTATATTACACAGTTTAAATAACAAACGGTTTATCTCTATTTTGGTAGATAGACAAAGACAAATTTGGGAATTCAAGTAGTTCAGAATGTAATAAGAGGCTGCCTGATTGATGCAAGTGGCCAATTGAGCGACAGCTATATATAAAACAAACATACACACGCACACACACTCAGAATCAATCGATTGTTCAAATTGAACGGTCAGTGAACGCACAACGTGAAATTCATTAAGTAAATTGCACAAAACATGCCAATTAAATGCTAAAATTCACAGCAATTGACAAACAGAGCGCAAAACAAAGCAATTTCAATAAATAAAAAGACAACAAAGCTGCAAAACAAATAACAAGTAAAGTGCAAAATGCAAATGCAAACAGAGGGCAATTGTACAAAGGCGAAAGAGAGAGATAGAAAGCGAGGCGTTTGTTGCAGTGTGTGTGTGTGTGTGCAATGCACTTGACAGACCGCCATTAACGTTGCGCGTTGCGAAAAATAATGCCAACTTACTATTATCATTATCATGCTTATCAGAATCAGACAAAGATTTATAAATATGTGTGCATACATAAATATTTAAATACGCAACCGAGTTACTAGCTAAAACAAATAAAAAGTTTTAAACGTGGCGAACATGTAGGTAAGCGCAGGGGAGAGAGGACTATAAACAGCAGCAGCTACGTTGACTGAAGCTGCGACTGCGACGTCGAGTCATGTGTTTAGGCTGAGAACATCAGCAACAGCAGCAGTATATGTGCATGTGTGTGTGTGTGACTTGCTGTTGGCGGCTGCTGTAAATTGAAATAAAAAATTGTTTGTCTATTTTAAAATTAGCAAAAGCAACCAAAATGAAAATGACTAGGCGTCTGAGCGTCCGTGTGCTCTCTCTGCCTCTTTCTCCATCTCGCGGTCACTCTCTCTCTATCTCTCTATCTCGCTTGTGTTGAAAAGTTTTGCAGTTTTTAGCCACACAATAGCAACAATAACAACAAGCATATAAAAACTGTAAACGTATTAGAGCGAAGAACTTGAAAAATGTATTTGATTTAAAATTTTTGTTGTTGGCATTTTTTTCTTTGCTGGCAATGCACATTAAAGATTTAAGCAAACAAACATTAACAAAACACTTGTTTAACGTTTTCAAGTATGTTGAAAGAACAGAATATACTTGTAGTTGTTGTTTCTGCCTGTTTGTGTTTTTGTGTGGGGTGTTGTGTACATAAATATTTTATTTGCCTTGCAGTTGTCTAATTAAACGAAATAAACATTAGCTAAATTTAATTTCCAGCTCTCAAGCGGTTTTCGCTTGACCCGGAACAGTTTGGCAGATACTGTGCACCAATTGGCGATCGGCGGGCGAACAGTTTGAGCATTGACAACGTCTGCCAAAACGTCACAGTGGCACATTTCTGATCCAATAAATAATGCAGAGAAAACATGTCAGACAGTTTTGAATATTTCATTTGGCCTTCTTGGTCTTGGTGCCGGTGCCAGACATTTATGTCAATTATTATTGGCTTGGCACAATTGAAACCAACGCAAATTGATACAAAGAAAACTAAATGAACGCATACATATAAATTTATTACACTCTCTTTGCCAGTGTGTACCAATTTTTTTATGTACATAATATTTATTGAACAGCTTGTAAAAGCACACACATACATACATATGTACATACATATATTTTTGAGAACTTTTGAACTTTGGAGCCGAGCAATTTCAAATTGTCAAAGTCAATGAAGCGATAAAGCTTTGAGCGCCACCGCTCGCTTCTTCCTTCGTTTGTTGCTGCCCTGCTTCTATTGCAGGCGACAACAACAAGTTATAAAATGGCGTAGAAATAAAATTATAAAAATAAAATGAGAGAATGACAGATTGTAACAAAACAACGAAAGGCTACAAAATTGATCACACTCGTTGTCAACTATCGCTCTCTCTCTCTCACACACACACACTCTTTGACTCTGGTCAATCCACAACGTCACAATGGAAAAATTTTCAGTCTGCTTTAAGCCAACACAGGAGTGAAGTGAAAATATTTGAGCAAAAATCGGATTCTGACAACCGGGCAGAATACCAACAAACTGTGGCCCTGGCCGCCAACCCCCACAGGAAGGCTGATTGATTCGACAATAAGAATGGGGTGGGACGTACGGGCGGACAACCAGCTAGTGACGTTGGTGACGACTTTTAGTTTGGCAGCGCTTTGTTTTTGTTTTACGTACTTGATGGCGGCGGCGTCGCCGTCGTCGTCGTCGGTGGCGGCTACTGATGAAAAGCTAAACATACAGCAACACAATGCGCTGGCAGACAGTCAGACGAACATATCACATATTAACATACACACATCTGATACTTATATGTATGTATATGTCTTGCATGTATGTATGTATGGGCAGGCTGTCTGCATGCACAGTGGGCCATAAGCAATTGTGTTCAAGTGCAAAGAAAACTTGACATTCTGAACAAAAATTCATGCGCAAATGATTTTTAGTTCGTTCTGTTGACACTCTTAACCACACTTTCACACACACATACACACATACACACACACACACACACACACACACACACACACACACACACACACACACTTGTGCATATAATATATATATACTTTTATTGTTCTCACGCAAAAATTTATTTATATTTATTTTTAAAAATATATGAAATGTACAATATATATGCATATAGCTGTGTATACACAATAAGTTTAACAAAAGCATACACCCATATATACCCCCCACATACATACATATATATATTTATCTCGTATAAGTGCCTGTCTGCCTCTAAATAGACGATGTGTGAACTTTTAGCTTTTGTCAGGTGCCTGCTAATGAAAGCGGAGGGTGCTCAGCAACGAGTGAAAAGGGGTGAAGTGGGACTGGGGCCAGGGCCATCCAACGCAATAGATAAGAGTGAAAATAGAAAAGTTGTTTCCCGTTTGGCTCCTACATAGCTCTAACCGTTTATATATAGTAAATTAGCATGAAACGCAGCAAAGTCATGCGAAAGGTGCAATTCGCTGATATAGTACCAATGCACACACTAATACAAATACATATACAAAAGCATGCAGTGTGTATGTGTGTGTAAGAGTTGAACATTGCACAGTTGAATTGATTGAATTAGTTCAACCAACGAACCAGTCACATGGTTCGCTCTTTTGTTCTCTTCCTTTTGTTCGTTTGATACTTAATCTTGTTGTTTCTGTTCTGTTGGAGTTGCCATTCACGTTTGTTGTCGTTCATATAAAGCCACTAATTCATTTGTTATATATTTAATGTACTAAGAATCAGTTTTAAAGTTCTTGTTCATTTCTCGTTACTTCTGCTCATTTGTTTGCATTATATAAACCATTTGTCAATAAATAATGATTGAACAAAATATTAGCTTATTAGCTACATTAGAACGCTAATAAACAGAACAAATAATTAGCTTACCTAAACGATTAGAACGAACCGAACTCGCAGGAACTCAACGACCTCGAACGATTTAAGACATCTCTAGTGTACATTGCTCTGTTTAAGCAGTCATTATCTGGCACGAGCGGAAATATAGAGGCAACCTCTATAGCAAAATGTGCCACCATTCGAGTTGCTGCAAGTAGCAATGCAACCGAAGCGCAATCAGAACAATATGCTACACGCCCAACAACAACACTCAACTGTTCTCGGTCGGCTTTTATTTCTTTTGGTATGACGCGCTCTGGCAACGACGACGACATTGAAAGGGAAATTACATTTCATGTTTATTGTCTTTATAAAAATAATGTTTTTGCAGAAAGTACACACCCACACATCAGATGCAAGACAAAGCAAAACACAGTTTCTATAAAAATACTAGTAGTAAGCACAATGACTTTGCTAGGTTTAAATGACGCACAAATTAAATAAATTTAAGTGCAATCTCAAAACAATATGTAATTAAGATATTTATCCCAAAGCAAAGCAATTTCAAACTCATAAAAAAATAAAATAGAATTCTGCTTTCTACATAAGAAAGTTTTTGTTTGTGGGCGAGCAGGAAAACTTGAGAACTTAATGCCCAGCTCTTGCCTTTGTTTCATTCTAATTATATGGTTCAAGGTTTGCATTTTTAATTAGGTATAAAAGTTAAGGCAATCAAGAAAAAGTGACTAAATCATCGTTTAAATAGGACCCAAGAAGTCTTTACATTAGCCGTACACTCATAACTTATTTAAACGAAAAAAAGTTAATAATATAGTATGATTGCATTATGCGTCATTTGGTAGTATAAAGAGAAAATTGGTATATTGTGAATCATATTATATATTATTGTGACTAACATTAAAGGATTTGCAAGACTTTGCTCCACGGTGCAGTGGGCTTTTCTTCAAAAATTTTTGACTGCGCTGCGCGAGTGGAAATTTAAATATTTGACATTTATTAATGTAATGAAAATGCCATTAAATAAACATGGCAAACAATACTGGTAAGCCCCAGTGTATACAGAGCTCATCATATACTACGCCGCACAACCACAATAATAATAATAATAACAACAACAGCAGCAAAAACAATTCCTTTGCTACTCGTTGTTGTTGTTGTGAACTCGTTCCAGTTCCAGTTCTCGTCATTTTTTTAACAATCATGGAGTTCAAAAACCTGCACAGCGCCATATCGACCTCGAGAAGCAAATGAAAATGTCGGGAAAAAAAAGTTGCAGAAGAAAGAGAAAAAAAATAGAAAATACCTTAGCGAAAGCCAATATAAACACACCTGGACAACACGTGGTTTTTTCAGTTTATGCCTACGCAATTGTCTTTGAAGTAACGGGCAATAATAGAAACAGCAACAACAGACCCAACAGACCCAACAAAACTACAATTAGAATGCGAATACTTTATAGTTCTAACCAAAAACCGCCGACAACTCGTTTGGTTCATGATTCATCTATATATATATATATTAAATATACATGTACATTGTATTGTACACAAATTATACAGTTCTATAGTCCCTTAATACATTGCATATATACATATATACTCGTTTTTAGATCTGTGCAGGGGCTCCTCAAAGCATGCAAAAAAGAAAAAAAAATTACCATTGAAATATCAAAAAGTTTCTCAATACATTTCTATTATTTTACGTCTGATTCGCATATTTACGTAAACAATTTACCAAAAAAAAAAAAAGCATTGAAAAATCATTGTACATTGAACACCATAGCGAAAAAAAAAAATTAGAAACACAAGCATGTGCAAAATATAAATGATAATCATAAAGATTAAATATACACCTGAAAGCATTGCAACGAAATTAAAATACCCTGGCAAACGTTCACAACAGAAAAATGTTATAAAAAAATACTTAATTTTGAATAAACAAACATTAATTTCTTTTAAAACATTTATAAAATTTAATAAAATATACAGCAATATTATTGTTATACAATATTTAATAAATTAGGTAATACGAAAAATTTAATATATTTAGAGAAAATAGTTCCACACGGTATGAAAAATATATAAATATAAATCACCAAATTAAATTTAATTCAAATATAAATACTTTATAATAATAATAATAAAATCAACGTTATAGCACCACAATTTGTTTAAACATGTTCATATTTAAGATAATATTGTGTATAATTAATAAATATAAAAATAAACTATAATTTTAATATAGATATTTTATTCTATTAGCACTATATCTAAGCTTACTTCAAATTAGGTCTAGAATTTTTGATATATTCGAAAATATCATTAATAAATAAATACTGTATATTTAAATATACTTCGTATATCGTATATACTTTATTTTTACTATACCGAATTGTCAACTGTTTTTAAAATCGATGAAATTATAGACTTATACACAGATTAATTTTTATGCTGTTCACGTTAAGAGGTCGCGCGGTAAACGTGAAATGAAATATGTATTAAAAAAATAAAAAAAAAAACTTGATTAAATACACCTCAAATGTGAAAATTGCCGCATAGGAGGTACACATGTATAAAGAGATATATACATATATATGTATACATTAAACGTACGTAAAGACCAATGGATAAATGGCCTGGCTAAATGGTATATGGATAGATAGTATGCTTAGAATAATAAATACTTGTAGATGGTACACGGCGACGGCATCATACACAAGGCAAAGGCTATATAATATATATATATAGAAGAACTTTGATGGCCAAACGCACAATGTAAACAATGCAGCCGGTACCGAGAGTACCGAGTACCGTGTACCGAGCACCGAGTTTACCGGGTCGCTAAGTTAATATAAACAATACGAATAGAATATAGACTAAGACTATAGGTGCTCCTATACCTGGCGACCGTGTAAATGCCTCAAGTTAAACAAAAACCAGAAGGAAAATGAAAAAAAATTGAAAAATTATAAGATTTAAACTGAAATACTAAAATGAACTTAAGACATTGTTGTTGTTGTTCTTGGTTCTTAGTTTTTTTTTTCTCTCTGTTTTCCTTTTTGCAATTGTGTGGAAAATTGAAAATCAAATGAGTAGAAGAAAGAAATATAGCAGAGGTAAGGTAATTGAAGGGGAGCAGAAAAATAAAAGAGAGAAGAAGAAGAATGGCAACAACACACCACAATGTCGACCAGTCCCCTGTACGGGGAACGGGATACGGGGTACGGGTACGTGTACGAGAACCCCAACCAACCAACAATATAAACTATAAAAAGCAACACAAAAATATCGAAGCACAAGTACACTTAACTAAAGGCCAAAAAGATAGACAAAGAGAATGGGATAGAGATAGATTGAAACAGAGAGAGAGAGAGAAAGAGAGACAAAGGAAAAACCTGGTGGCCTCAACGGGCGAGGGAAGTGTGATTACATTGTAAAAAGAGAAAAAAAAACAAAAAAAAACAAGCAAAAGGAAAGTGTTCGGTCAATGTGCATGTGTATGTGTGTCTTATGTTATATTACGTGTGTGCATCTGTGTGTGTTCGCAGAAACCCAGCAGAACTTTTGGGGCATGTAATATATATACGATATAAAAGAAATATGTTCTCTGTTATGATCAGAAAACAGAAGAAATCAAAATATAGAATCCTTAGTCTGGACAAAAAAAACAAACTTTTACGAGATACGAGATATAATATAATTTTTTTTGAATATTTTAGAAATAAGTCTAAGTTGCTTTTATATTTTTTCAAAAGGAAGTCTGAATATTTGAGTATTTTTATGTTTTGGGGTTAAATTTTTAACTGATTTTCTGAAGGGTAAAACTGAGAAAGAATTTTAAGATTGTCACGAATTGGTTCAAAACTGTTCAGATTATATTAATATTAAATTTATTTAAGTTTCTCTTAACTTCTATAGTTTTAATAGGTCCATAAAAACCCATACTTTCACAAGGTATTATAAAATATTCTTGGATATTTAAGATATAAAAGTAGCTTAGTATTTTCACAAAATTAATTTGAACTTTATTAATTTAATCCGAATATGCTGCCTGAAATTTCGTATCACATAAATAACTAACTTATATTTTTTTACTCTCCATTTTTACAATACTATAAAAAATATTTAAATAAGTTGTGGAGGTATTGAAATAATCTATATATTCAATATATTCCCCCGGACTAACAGAATGCCGGCAATATATTTGTATTTAATTTAACTTAAGTTGGAACCAAAATTATATAAATTTAAAAAATGTTTATTAAATTTAATTACGTTTATTGTAAGAAATATATATTATGGACAGTCCTAACAATCTTTCTGTTTTATTTAGACATTAAATACTTTAATTAATTGAAATAGTCTGTTTTTAAGAAACAAGTTTTTAATAAACTGAGCTGAATAGCGGTAAAAATAATATAGAATGCCGCACACTTTTCACTCTCAAAAGTTCTGCTGGGGGAAAAAGAAAAAAAAATATAATTTTAAAATTGAACAAAAGGGAAAAGTGTTGGCGCGCTGGCACCGGGCAATTAGGGGCGTATTGGTTGCTTGGTTGTTGATGAGACGCCGGCGCAGGGGGGAGAGGGGCTTTTTGCAAGCCACATATACTATCATTTTTTTATATTCTTTCTTTTTTATTATTGTTTTGCAATTTCTGCTGCACTTATGTACACATACACACAAGCACATACATACATATGTGGAACATGTACATACACATACATTATAAATATTATATAAACAAGTAAGAGTACTAAAGTCGATTATATCCGACTACGGCTCACCCTGTACCCAGAAAAAATAGAAATATCTTTAAATACACATTCAAATCATATTTCTTTTCTTTCTTCTTAAATACATACTTCTTATAAAAGACTTTAATTATACTTAATAAATAATAATAATAATACAGTTTAATTTACAATTAAGTCTGCTTTAAATTATTCAAATAAAGCAGCGCATATCGGTATTTGAACTTCAAGCAGTTCAATGTCCCTACAGGAAAGCAGTGCACTACAGATGTTGACTGCACTGTTGCTCTATATTATTTTATCGAATAAACTTTTGTGTTAATATCCGATCTTTATGTAATTTAAACAGCATATTAAGATGCTATATGAATTACTCATGTCAATTTTAAGATTATGTCCGCTAATCGTTTTTATAATAAATTTAAGATAAGATCATATACCAAATATGGTCTCTCTCTAGCTTTTATAGACAGACCGACACATACAGATACAGATCAAGGCTATTTTTAAATTGTATTAATCCAGTTTAAGGTTTTGGATAATTGCATAATTTATTTTATTAATCTATCCGTGGGTTCTGAAGTTTAACGGGTTAATTTTTTGGTGGAAAAATCATCTTTTTGAATAATTTAAGCTGTTCGTGTTTCAAAGTTTTAAACTTGGCGGATAGAAATGGAGTACATTATTACGTTATTATTACATTATTATTACATTATCCCAAAAAAACTTTTTTTTTAGATATGGGCATTTCCAGAGTGGCGTTACGTTTGTCACGTACGCCTAAACGTGAAAAAAAAGCTAGAACTATTTCTTAAAATGTTTGAATTTGTTTTTATATGTGAGTAACAATTCAGCTAAACTATAATTAGTAAAAGAGATGAAAACATTCGACCTTTCCGATTAAAAGATATAAGCAAATAATAGCCGTGACGTTATGTAACAAGAATACAAGTCGGTTTCAACTTAAAGTTGTAAAAACGGAAAACTCTGCGAAGTTAATTTTGCTGGTTATTTTATTTAAAAACTTTATCCTGTGATTTTTTACAAGCCTTTTAATATGATGTCACGTGTCAGGGCGTTATGCAACATAAATTTCCATAGTACATTTTGAAGCAATAATTGCCCTTATAAATTTATTTAATGCAAATAAAACATTTATGTCGGCTTTAATATTAACATAAACTTTTTACCTAATATTCGCGTAAATTGATGGCTAGGTATATTCGCCAGAGGAGCGTATACCGTGGCGTTACGTGACACACTTTTAAAATTTTCTAAAAAATTAAATATATATATGAATTTTAACTCCACTAAGTTTTTTTGTTGTCATTTAAATTTCGAATTCATTTTGTGAACAATATATTCACAGGAACGATAAAATCACAACCAATAATTATGTTTTCAATCGGCTGTAGTTTATTTATTTAATTTTATTTTTTTTTTATGCATGTTTCATACTTGCTGTTTTATAATACCCTTTTAGACACTCTTAATGGGTACAGGGTGTAAATAGCTTAAATGTCTAAGGGCTGATAGGGAGGTTGGGTTAATGTTTTGTTTTTATATTTGTTTTGTTTTCATTATTATTTATGTTATATTCTAGTTGTTGTAGTTATTATTATTATTATTATTATTGTTGTTGTTCTCTACTCACCAAATGATTGAGCATAAATCGCTAAAAATATCGAGAGGAATGAAAGAGCGCTAGCCAAGAATTTTGCCTCCATCTTTGGTATTGATCCGTGTTGTAATTGTTGTATTTGTTGTTGTTGTTTGTGGTTGTTGCTTGTGTTGCAATTGTTGTAATTATTATTATTATTTTTGCTGCAGTTGTTGTGGTTGTTGTTGTCGTTTCAAATTGCTTGCATGTACATATTAAATTTGCATTAACTATTTGTTGATTGATTAATTATTATTATTATATATATCTTTTTTTTATTTGGTTGGTTGGTTGTTGTTGTTGTTGGTTGGTTGGTTGTTGTTGTTTTTTTGTTTTGTTTTGTACTTTATGATTAACTTACTATATCATTATTAATATTAATTTATTTATATGTTTTTTTTTAATTTCTTGTAGTTAATATTTAATTAATTATGCTTAACATTAATTTGATATTAGTTGATGTTGTTGTTGTTGGTTGGTTGTTTGGTTGCTTTTGTGTTTTGTTGTTATAACGATTCTTCTCTTTCTCTTTTTGTTGTTAACCAGCTCCAGCTTTTGTTCTTATTTCTTGTCGCTATTTATTTTTATTTTATTTATTTTTTGTTTTTGTGCAATAAAAGAAAAGTGGAGAAAAATTATTTTAACAAACAATTTGATTTTTTTTTATTGCTATTTATTTTTTTCTTTGTTCGTTTTGTCTTTGGGCTGCTTTTTCGCTTTGAATTTTTTTTTTTTGCTTATTTTTTTCACAAAATTTAAAAATACATAAATTCAAAGAAGACGAAGAAGCAGAAGAAAGCCCGCGGTGTCTTCAACTCGCCTTGGCAGCGAGAGACAGACAGAGGGGGAGCAGCTCAAGGATGTGAAGAGAAGCAGCAGACGAAGACAGTAAAAAAGAATACAACTAAATATAATTTATTTTTTTTTTTATATAAAATCTTTTCACTCTTTCTACAACGTCAACGTTGTCTGCTGCACACGTGCTAGCAGCGTAAGGGTGCGCGGGGGAGGCATCTGTCGCTTTATATGTTATGTATAGGTATGTATGCTGCACCTATTGCTAATTTCTTATGTTTGTCGCGCTAAATAACTTTTGACGTTATTCATATTCATGCGTGGCCAAAAGCTCATTCTCTCCCTCTCTCGCTTCCACACAGCCACACAGAGCCACACATACACGCACTCACACCACACACACACACGCAGCAAGACTGGGGGTCGAAGAATTTTTGGCTCGCAAACCAAAAAATAAATATGGCACATTAGACATTTTGCTGGCCGGGCTATTGAAATATTGTAGTTTGGGGAACGGGAGGTAAAACGCACTCAATAGAGCAAAATTCAAATATTATGTACGCTATGAGTGTATTTTTCTAAATTATACTTTTTTTTTATTTCTTATGCGATTCACAAAATATATCACAAAACTTGGCGACTTATAAAATTGGCCATACGTACTGCGGGCACACTCTCTGGCACTAGGCAACTACTACTACAACAACAGCAACCAAAATGGCAAACGGACACGGAACACAACAGAACGGAAAGCAACGTAAGCGTAAACGTAACGCAACGAATTCAGCGAGCAGACTGAACTAGCCACCGTGCAGCAACCGAGCGAGTAGGCAAAGAGCAAAGCGAAAAAAAAAAAAAAAAAAGCAAACTGACGCTCGCTCGGCCATCGGTCGGCAGCGACGGCAACGTCGACGTCGTCATGGCTGACTGATAAAAGTCGTACGGATTTGTTATTAGCTCATTGTTTTTGCTTTTGCTATGAGATTGAAATTCGTTTGTATAGCGAACGGATGACAGCAGCATCGTTGTTATCAGCAGCAGCTGCAGAGCAACAGCGGGAGTTTGTTTACCCCGCCGCGACGTGTCTGCGGCGACGGTATTTTATAGCGAATGTTTTTGTCAAAACTCATACGCATATTCATATCCTGCTCCATATGTACATTGTACATACCATATACACATATATACAAATAAATATACATACATACGTATGTAGGTATGAATAAAGATAAAGACCTCATTGCAGTATTTTATACAAATATAAGACGGCAACGGCGACAACGAGAACGTGAATCGTTCACGTATCAGCAGGCTGTTGAGCAGCGTCAACGGCATAGGCAGGGGCAGGGGCAGGTAGTATAGTGGAGGACTGATTTTCTGCCTAAAAGCGGTTAGCAGCGGTTTCGACATGATTTTTAGCTGGGTAGCTGCTAAGCTAATTTCGTTGCGTTAAAACAAAAGGCGCGCACTCATAAAACAGCGCAGAGAACAACAACAACAATACAACAACGCAGCGTCATGTAATATAATTTTATAATTTATTTTCTAATTGCGGGTAAATTTGTAGCCGCAAAAATATCAGCTGAGCGCGATAAATGCGCTCACAGTGATGGTCACATTTTATCGATTGTCGTTTAGCGAACTCGATATCGATTTGTGTGTGATTGTGTTTAATAAAGTTTTGCGTTTTATTGGCAAAGTTCGGACCAGTTTTGAGACAAATTGCCTTTTAGCGCAGCATAACGTCATCGGGTAGCCATGAGTCAGTGTCCCGGTCATAGTTTATTTACCGTACACACACACACATACATACTCACAGACACACAAAGAGTGACTTACAAAACGAAAACGAGAACAAAAACAAAATTGACATAGTCGATGATGCGATGCTGCCGCAAGCTTTGAAAATAACTTGAGCCAATTATTAATAAGCGGCAATCATAATTCCAATGCATACCTATCTATGTGCGTATGTTCGCTAATTAAATTGATTAAGCTGGATATGACAAAAGAAAAAAAAAAACAGCAATAACAATAGAATTCAACTACCGCCTACACATAACGGCTCTGAACTTGGGTTGCCGCAGCGACGCTCAGCTCTAAAGTTTACACAAATGACTTTATGTGTATGTGTGCGTGTCAGGCTGGATGACGTGATTGTCTCTCTGCGCCCGCATATGATTAAAACGGAAAACAAGATAAAACTCGTTGGAGCCCAGGAGGAGCAGTAGCGTATTCTTCTTGTTGTTGATGATACCAAGGCGTAGGGAGGAGAGAAGTGTGTGTAGAGTGTGGAAACGAAGCAAAAGCAGCAAAATACGCATGACACTCCTTGCCGCTGCCGCACACACACACACACGTACATACACAGGCACAAGCACGCGACACACAGACACGAGGTCACTCACACAAGCACACACTAACAGAGAGACCACCCGCACGGCCCTCGTTGTCATCACTCTGTGACGAAGAGCAATAGCAATTATTAGTTGATTTTCACAGCGACAACGGGCAGAAATATTAATTTGTGCGACCAGGAGTCAATATACTCAACAATTCCAAGTCACGAGATGGAAACATACATACGCACATTCACATGTAAATAGTACTTGTGTATGTGTGTGTAAGAAATGGCAAACAATGAGTATTGAGTGAAAATATAGTAACGGGATTTTTGCTAGCTGCTCCCTCTTCTTTCTTTAATTTTTTTTTTTTAGCCGCGATGACGACAGCGTGCGCGACAGCAGCAGCAGTGGCGGCGCCTTTGCCTTGCGCTTTTCAATAACATTTACATTTACACTTTGTACTATTTATGTAATAGTTTTTTAAACGCTGGCGAGTTGTTTCATCTAGAGTGATGCGGCGCAATGCATTGCACCTGACTGAAATTCGCACAAATGATGTATATTTCACTTTTTCGTTGATTTTTTTCTCGCTTTTTTTTCTTGTTTTACTACCAGAACTCTAGCAACACACACACATATGCAAACGAGGCACGCACAAAACACACTCACACATACGTAGATCCATGAAAATACGCGACACACTCAATGACGAAATTCCTCGCGCAACGTTGACAACTCTAGGTTCTAGCTCAAGCTCCTCTGCTTTCAAGTATATGGTTATGTGTGTGTGCGTGCGTTAGCATGTGTGTGTGTGGGTATTCTACTGCTTTTCGTCATAATTTTTGCGTTGGGTTAGATTTTCAACTTTCAACACGTTCACTGCACAATAGTATATACAATTTGATGATTATTGCAGTTGCACTTGTTTTAGCTGCATTAATTTGCACTCTTTTGTAATTTACCTATCACACAAAACACAAAAATTCGATTTTTTCCTCGCTGATATTTTCACGCGAATGACCTTACATCACACGCATACAATACACACACACAGGCACACATACATACCCGTGCCTGAAATCGGGGACATTTATTGCCCGGTCAAGTTTGGTCACACAATTTATCCACTAAAAAAATACCAAGACTTAATGCAACTCTGAGTAATTATCTTTTCCAACACTGTTTCAATATATCGATTCTAATTGCCCGCCATCACTTACCTAATTTAGAATAGTGCCGCATCGCTAGTAAATAATCTTACTGCAGATTCTGTTGTAATTTTTCGTGAGACGGTATTATGTATTTGCCGATGTAGTATTTTATAAAATATTGTGATCTTTAATTTTAAAAATAAATCTTGTTACCGAAGACTGGTTTGATAGTGGTAATAGGTTGTGAATTCAAATTAAATTAGAACTGTCGATGACACAATCGATTAACAATATTTCCGACCAATATTGTATTTTATGAAAAACTTTACATGGTCCTTTAATATTAAAACAATATCATTTTTATTGTAAAATATCGGTGCTCAATATTTATATATCGATAACGAGTCAAATTGTCTTGCGATAGGTAGGGGTGTGGTGCGATAACCCTAGACAGTTGTCGTTTCGCCGTCACTAGCATAAGTCATCGCGTTGCGGGTTTGTGTGTGAGCTGCTGGGTTTTGTGTTTAATTTGTTTAAAATTTAAGTTAAAAGTTAATTTTGTGTTTGCTTTTGTTTTTAAAAATAATGCGCTTAAATTGCAACACAGCGTAAACACATCAATATAGTTAAACAGGTGAGTGCAGTTGGATTTGAAGCGTTCCGAGATAGCGACCCGCCCAAAATGTTTGCTCAAATACCTGCGCTGCTGCTTGCGTTGTTATTATGCTACTACTATTGCTGTTGTTGTTGGTGCTGTCTGCACATGGGCGTTGACCGAAAATTAAAAAAAACTAAAGCGACACTAGCTAGTTAGTTATTCACTTCAAATAATACACAAACATGATAATTCAAAAAGCTATTTGAAATTTATATGTTGTGTGTGTAAAAATGGCTGCAGGCTTCTTCCTGCGAAAATAATGCAAACGCTGCTGCGTTTGCTGCTGCTGTTTGCCACCTGCTGCCCAATTGGGAAACGTTGTGCGCTCAAATTTCATAGCCATTTGGTGTCCTTATTGTTTTGGCATATTGGTGTGTGCCAGTGTGTCCTGCATTAATTTTAAATTGCACTTTTGGCCTCCCTTTTAAAATGCTCTTTTACACTAATTAATGCCACTTTACATATACACACACTTGTGCGCTTGTATATTCTATGTATGCAAGTATTTGTGTGTGCTATGCAGCGTCTGCATCCAGCTAAAAGGGTGGATTACAGTGTCCGTTGCAGCGTTGAGCTGAATTATTATTACACGAGTTTGGTTTTCTCGTTTAGTTTTGTATTTGTTTTCACTTCGGCCAGCGACTTCTGCTGCTTCAGTGCGCAGACACACACACTGTCGCACACACAGGTAACTGACACTGTGTTTGCGTGTTGCTTTGTTGTTGTACGTTACCGGCAACGTTCTTTCAAATGTTCTCCCTACCTATTTAAGAGTCTCTGGTCCTGATGGCCGAGGGTCAAGTGCGAAGTCTACCCGTACCTAATTGTCCTTGCGTCTCACCTTTTCTAGGGTGCATTTTTTTTATATGGTTGCCTCTTACATTGTTCAGTGTTGTCCTTTCTTTTCTTTTGGAGGGGGTTAGTTCTTTGTGATCGTGATAAGCTGCTTTCCTTTTTATTATAACTATATGTGAGTCAATTCATCAACGTTTCATTTAAAGCTGCCAACAAATTTGTCAGCTTTTTCTTTCGACCGCCATTTGTAATAGATGAAAGTTGAATAAAAATTATCGATATCGCCGTACAGAGTTATGTCTTAATGACATTTGCTCTAATTTTAGGTATTGACATTTGTAAGATTAGCTTGTTTGTTCTTATTTGTCGAATTATGAATAAACATGATGGATATTTGCAATTCCATCAGACTTGTGATTTAATGACATTTGCTAGCTTAAGGTAATAACATTTTGCAGTCTAGCTTGTTTGTTCTTATTGGATTTATGTTCTAATGACACTTGCAATAGTTCAAGGTAACAACTTTGCCTAGCTTTCTTATTAGGAATGTAAGCGAAATAAAAATGCCAAAGATCTCTAAGAAACAATCTTCAAAATGAATGGGAATTTAAATATACATTCCTTAGTCAAATTACTTCTAATTCTTTTTAGGACTTTTGTTTCAGCACGAAGTGTGCCACAATGCTTAGATGTCTCTGGTTTATGTCGTAAATTTAGGAGGCTTTCTTTATTCAATAGAGGGGCATTTTTTAGGCATAACCCAACTGTCGCCTTAAATCGCTTTGGCACACATATCCCATATCAAAAGACTAATTGCGCATCCACTTAAATGACATTTAACTTAAAATTTGACATCATTTAAATGCCGCAAATGTTGTTGTTGTGTGTGTGTGTGTGTGTATTTTAGTGTGTTTGTGCATTTTTAGAAGTCTAAATCCCATACAAGTTAGCACGTTCACTGCTCCTGCCTGTGGTGTTGCTATAAATATCAAAGCAGCGCCCTCATTTTATACCCTTGCTAGAGGGTATTTTAAATCTCTATTGGTTAACCTATATACATATGTATAGAGCTTTTCTGAAGATAAATAACGAACCAGAAAACTTAAGTTTAGCATTTTGAATGTTGTTTTATATTATCAACAATAATAGGGAAAATCATTTGTTCTCGTAGTTTCTTTACATTTGACAAAGTTTTTTATGCAGTTGCCAGCTGTAAATTTCAGTTGAATAATGTGGAATTTAGTCGGCTTATTCTCATAGAAATAAAATGTAAAAACTATGTCTATGTATTTCTGATAAAGTTTAATGCAGTTTTCCAATAACTTACTCGCACTTTCCACTAGACAGCATTGAATAGTTTACTTATGACAAAATGCTGTGAAAATACTTAATTTGTATGTGATGTTTCTATTGTAGTTTTTAAACAGAGTTGCACATACGATTACATAGCAGTCAGCATTTTTATAATGGAATGATACTCTCAAATTTGTGTTTGTGGAGTGTTAATTTTTGAAATTAAAATACAAATAGGGAACTGTGTTTTTTAAATGTTGTTAAATGCAAATACTTTTTTCATAGAAATTAAATGTAAAAACTATGTCTTAATATGAATTTCTGACAAAGTTTAATACAAAGCTTAAAAACTTTGTAAGTAATTATTTTAAGAGTATTTTTCCAGATGTATTAGCTTGCTTGTGTTGCCCCATTTCTTTCATGTTTGTGGTTGCTATTGTTAATATTGTTTTGGCTGCCTGCACAGCACGCGGAAACCATTCGACCCAAACCAAATAAGAACAAGCTAACAACACGCAAACGCACAGTAAAATCAACAATGCAGCTCAGTCAATAATCAGCTAGACTATTTATAGAGTATATGCAGCATATGTGAACAGATAGACAGCACTTGTTAATTGATTCACTTCAATATACTGTATGCATTTATTGTTTTTTTGATTTATTTTAGCAGGCACTTTTGGGAGAATGCAGCGCTTGTGGCATTTGCTGCACGCATTGCTGCTGCTTGGCGCTGGACTGGATGCACTGCAGCTGGTTGCAGCTCAAAACGATGGCAACTACTACAATGTACAACAACAACAGCAGCAGCAGCAACAGCAGCAGCCGTTGCAACCGCAATCCACATTGCAGTATGACAACAATAATCCACAATTTGGTGGAGCATTTAATCCAAATTTAAACCCGAATCTCAATAACAACAATCTAAACCCCAATCCGACACTATTTCGCAATGATGGTCTTGGTGGTGGCAACTACAATGAACTGGGCACACAGGATGATTATAATAAACGTCTGGACACTAACGGCTTTGGTGACGACGAGCCCAGTTTGTCACGTGGCAAATCCACGTATAATATTAAAGCCACCTTTCTGGAGACGCTACACAATCTAGAGCCTACCTATTTTATAGTGGCCTCACGCATGGTGCGTCCTGGCCTCATCTATCAAGTTTCCGTGTCGATTTTGCAGGCCAAATATCCGATAACAGTGCATGCAAGTATATCATGCGATGGCGTACAGATTAGCGGCGATTCCAAGGATGTTAAAGAGGGTGTGCCCGAAACTTTACTTATGCGCATACCGCCCACAAGTGTTACTGGCGATTATAGGCTGCGCGTGGAAGGTTTCTATCAGGATGTCTTTGGTGGCGTTGCATTTCTCAATGATACGCGTCTTGACTTCTCACAGCGCTCGATGACCATCTTTGTGCAGACAGACAAACCGCTGTATATACAGGGCGAAACTGTGCGCTTCCGCACAATACCAATTACAACGGAACTCAAGGGATTCGACAATGCCATCGATGTGTACATGTTGGATCCAAATCGGCATATACTGAAGCGCTGGCTATCTCGGTAAGTGCAAGCTTGACTTAGGGCCAACAATTGTACTTTTATAATCATAATATTTTGTACTTTTTAGACAATCAAATTTGGGTTCTGTTTCATTGGAATATAAGCTGTCGGATCAGCCCACTTTTGGCGAGTGGACAATACGCGTCGTAGCACAGGGACAACAGGAGGAGAGTCATTTTTCTGTAGAGGAATACTACCAGACTCGCTTCGAGGTTAATGTCACAATGCCAGCCTATTTCTTCACCACCGATCCCTATATCTACGGTCGTATTATGGCCAACTTTACCAGCGGTCTGCCCGTACGTGGCAATTTGACGCTCAAGGCAACCATACGTCCCATTGGTTTCTTTAGCAATCAGGTGCTGAATGAAAAGTTCCGTTTGGGCCGCTCACCGTTAGAGCAATCGAATTTGTATAACGAGCGCTGGCGCTATAATAATCCCAATCAGAATCCACAACAGCCGCATAATGTGCCGCAGCAGATTCCACAGGATGGCATCAATCTACCGCAGGATGTGCTCTATCGCAATGAGTATGTGGTCGAACGTCGATATCAATTTGAGGAGGAGTGGCCCTTCTGGGTGCGCAAACCGGAATATGTGGAGAATAGTGATGCATGGACGAGCAGCTATCGGAAATCTTTGCCATTTTTGCGCTATTTCAATGGCACCTTTGACTTCAAATGGCCTTTGCCAGAATTAGCCGTCCTTGTGAATAATATGGCAAACATGGAGGTGCTCATTACAGCCACTGTAGGCGAGAAATTCTATGATGAGATCATAAGCGGCTATGCGGTTGCTCGAGTTTATAATTCAAGTCTACGTATTGCATTCCTGGGTGAATCGCCGCAAGTTTTCAAGCCTGCAATGCCATTTACAACTTACTTGGTTGTCGAATACCATGATGGCTCGCCAATAAATCCCAATTTATTGCGCCAGGGTCTGATGGAGGTCAGCGGCTTTGTAGAGAGCCGCAATGGCGGTCGACGTGACTGGCCCACTCGACGCCTGTCTATGTCCCAACAAAGCGATGGCGTTTGGGAGGTTAAAATTGATATACGTAATGATCTGGAATTGGATGATCGTCCCCAAGGCCGTGAATTTCTCAATGGCATACAAAATATGCGTTTGCAGGCTGTATTTCTGGATCCACGCGGTGAGCGCATACAAACGGATTTGCTGCTCGTTTCACATTATTCGCCAAGGAATCAACATATTAAGATTACGACGAGCACAGAACAGCCTGTGGTTGGTGAATACATTATCTTTCACATACGCACCAATTTCTTTTTGGAGGAATTCAATTATTTGATCATGTCCAAGGGTGTTATACTGATAAACGATCGCGAGACAATTATCGAGGGCATACGCACAATTGCTGTGGTGCTGAGCGCTGAAATGGCACCGATGGCCACTTTGGTGGTGTGGAAAATAACCCAACAGGGTCAAGTTGTTGCCGATTCTCTGACGTTCCCTGTAAATGGAATTTCACGTAATAATTTCACGGTCTACATTAACAATCGTAAGGCGCGCACGGGTGAAAAGGTTGAGGTTGCCATTTTTGGTGAACCCGGCTCTTATGTGGGACTCTCTGGCATTGATAGCGCATTCTATACCATGCAGGCTGGCAATGAGCTGACCTATGCCAAAATCATAACAAAAATGTCCAATTTCGACGAGCAAACAAATGGCACATATAAACACATTTGGTATTCGCACGAGGGTAATCCCGATGAACTGGTTTATTTCCCAGCCTCCTCGTTTGGCATTGATGCCAATCGTACGTTCGAGTATAGCGGTCTGATTGTTTTTACGGATGGTTATGTGCCACGTCGTCAGGATACTTGCAATCGTACCTTGGGATATGGCGAGTGCTTGAGCGGACGCTGCTATCGTCTGGATACACGCTGTGATGGAAACTTCAATTGTGACGATGGCACCGATGAGATTGGCTGTCATATACGCAATGATACAGAGCTTCTTAATTATCGCAAATATCGTTTTAATCGTGTGCTACGCCATTATGAGAACGTTTGGCTTTGGAAGGATGTTAATATTGGACCCCATGGACGCTATATATTCAATGTGGATGTACCGGATCGTCCTGCCTATTGGATGGTCAGCGCCTTCAGTGTCAGTCCCTCCAAGGGCTTTGGCATGCTGAATCGTGCCTTGGAATATGTGGGAGTCCAGCCATTCTTTATAAATGTCGAGATGCCGTCAGTTTGTCGCCAGGGCGAACAGGTGGGCATACGTGTCACCGTTTTCAATTATATGACCACGCCTGTTGAAGCCACCGTTGTCCTGCATGACAGTCCCGATTATAAGTTCGTGCATGTCGAAGAAGATGGCATTGTCCGGTCATATAATCCACGCACAAGCTTTGGCGAACATCAGTTCTTCATTTATCTGGACGCACAGGGCACCACAGTGGTTTATGTGCCCGTGGTGCCACAACGTTTGGGCGATGTGGATGTAACACTGCATGTGGCCACCTTGTTGGGCACAGATCAAATAACACGACGTCTGCATGTGGAGTCCGATGGCTTACCACAGTACAGGCATCAATCGCTGCTGTTGGATTTATCAAATCGTGCCTATGTGCTTGAGTATATGCATGTGAATGTTACACAAACGCCCGAGATACCCTATCAAGTGGATCGTTACTTTGTTTACGGATCGAATCGTGCACGCATCTCGGTTGTGGGTGATGTTGTGGGTCCCATATTTCCAACAATGCCCGTAAATGCCAGCTCATTGCTATACCTGCCCATGGAATCAGGGGAACAGAATGCTTTTAGCTTTGCTGCCAATTTATATACAATTATGTATATGCGTTTGATAAATCAGCGTAATAAAACGCTGGAGAAGAACGCCTTCTACCATATGAACATTGGATATCAGCGTCAATTGAGCTTTATGCGTGGCGATGGCAGCTTCTCACTTTTCCGCTCTGATTGGAACAATTCGGATTCTTCGGTGTGGCTGACCAGCTACTGTCTGCGCGTCTTCCAGGAGGCCTCATTCTATGAGTGGGAAAACTTTATATGGATCGATGCAACAATTATTGAGAAGAACATGCGCTGGCTGTTGCAGCATCAGACACCGGAAGGAGGCTTCTATGAGGTCACCTGGTTGCCTGATCGTAAAATGAATCGTACCAATTTTGCCAGCTATACAACGTTGCGTAATCGTAATATAACATTGACATCACATGTCCTTATTACGCTCGCCACCGCCAAGGATCTATCGGGCACACTGGGCTCCCGTGTAGCCTTGGCCACACAGCGTGCCATTGCTTATATCGAACGTAATAAACAGTTCCTAAATGAAACACAGGAGCCTTACGATGTGGCCATTACGGCGTACGCTCTGCAGCTATGCAATTCACCCATTGCGGAGGATATATTTGGCATATTACGGAGACATGCGCGCACCACTGGCGATTTTATGTACTGGAGCAATCATGAGTTGCCGCAACCGCCTCGCAAATTGGAAAATCAAAAATGGTTTTCACTGCCTCGACTGCCATATGAAAATGATGCACTAAACATTGAGACTACAGCCTATGCGCTTTTGGTTTATGTGGCACGTCGTGAATTCTTTGTGGATCCCATTGTGCGTTGGCTAAATGCACAGCGTTTAAATGACGGCGGCTGGGCCTCCACACAGGACACTAGCGCTGCTTTGCGTGCTCTGGTGGAATATACGGTCCGCTCGCGCATTCGTGATGTCTCCTCGCTGACAGTCGAGATTGAGGCATCTTCACAGGGCGGCAAAACACAAGCGCTGCACATTGATGACACCAATTTGGCTCGACTGCAAAGCATTGAGGTAAAAGCGTCTCAAAATATATGTTTCAGCATAATCAATCATATTCTACATGCTCTCTCTTACAGATACCCGACGCATGGGGCACCATTAAGGTGCAGGCCAAGGGCGCTGGTTATGCCATACTGCAAATGCATGTCCAGTATAATGTGGACATTGAAAAGTTCCAAACGAAGCCACCGGTGCCAGCATTTGGACTGCACACACGTGCCATATTCCATGGCAGAAATCAGTCGCATATCTCATATGTGGCATGCCAGAAGTAAGCATAATGATAGACTTGTATTCTTAAACACTAATTTAACTTTATTTGTATCATTGCAGCTGGGTGAACTTACAAGAATCGGAGCGTTCGGGCATGGCTGTGCTGGATGTGGCCATACCCACAGGCTATTGGATACAGCAACAAAAATTGGATACCTATGTGTTAAGCAATCGTGTGCGCAATTTGAGACGTGCACGCTATCTGGAACGCAAGATTGTTTTCTACTTTGACTATGTAAGAAAAGTCAATAAAAGTTACAAGATAAACTCTAATTAATTTATACTTCTCTACAGCTTGATCACGAAGACATTTGCGTCAACTTTACAATAGAGCGCTGGTATCCAGTGGCTAATATGTCGCGTTACCTGCCCGTGCGTGTCTATGACTACTATGCGCCTGGTAAGTCCATCAAAAGCCAACTTACTGATTAAAATAATATTTAATCAATTCCCTTTTAAATTTCAGAGCGTTTTAACGAGTCCATCTTTGATTCGCTGCCCACATATCTCCTCAATATTTGTGAGGTATGTGGCAGCTCGCAATGCCCGTATTGTTCCATCTATAATATGGGCTGGCGTGCATCCATGTCCTTCTCCCTGTTGTTCTTCAGCGTCTTCATTTATCTGCTGCGCAGTCGTACGCATTTAGTGCTCAACACGCTTCATCTGTTCACCTAAAAGAGTTCCAGATGATCGCCCTACTATCAATCAGTCCAAAACACACAACACAACAAGTTTAGCTTATTTTACTTTTGAATTCGAATGAGTGTTGATTTATTTAGTTTGTTTTCCGAAACTTGCTAGTTTTTGTTTTATTTTATTTAAATACGAAATTGCATTCCGTCCAATAATGCTGGCAAACTTATATATGTATTTATGTTCAGTTTATAATTTTTAATAATACCGAATCTCTTGTAATCGTAAACTATCGTATTATGTACAAAACACAGCATCCACCAATAATCAAATGGACAAATTTGTTTTGTAATTTGCCCACACTTTATAAATGACTAAAAATGAATCAAATTTTATGTACACAAAAACCCCCATTAACATATAGCAATTTAGTAATTAGCATTCAGATATATATATAAATATTTATAAGCTGACCAGAATCAGAATCTTTGCCTTAGCCTCCAGCAGGGCGCTTCAAGTGCCGCTTTAAAATGATAGTGAATATGAAACAAGAATTGTAGTGTCTTTTTGAAATCACAAATTGCCTTTATTAGATTTTAGAAATCGAACGAAAAAATACTTTTTACTTTTTTTGGATAAAGAAATGCATGCATATCAATTGACATTTTTATAAATGTATAATCGAAATGTTTTTGAAAAAGAAAAAAAAAATAATTATGAATGATAACGTTGAAAGCGACCGTCCAATACATTTATGTTTTAACAAATGCAACAAATGAATCTACTTAGTGTGTAAGTTTTATACGTATTTTATAACTTCACAAAAACAGTTTACGATATTGCTTTTGTATTTATACATACTACGTACTATAAATAGCCATTGTACATGTAGCTAACGACTCTCTCTCGAAATCGAGTACTCCGTCCCTCCTCTATGGTAAGAGATGATTAAATTAAAACAATAAAGTGAAAAATGTATTTGTATGTTTTTATATTTAACGGACACTTTGAAAATAAATTAACATAACGAAATGTTTTTCAAAATGATGAAATAAAAAAATAGTGTGGTGACATTGGATTGGGGTTTTACATGCTTAATGCAAATTGATCGTTGATCGTGCCAATTTTAGTAATTTTGGCTCTTCCCGGCGATTCTTCAAATGTTAAGCCCCTTATAAATGGCTTTTTTATTAAATACAAGTTAAGTTTTATCTTTCTTGGCTATTTTAACGTTTAATGACAGCTTGAACTCAAATCTTAGGGTCAAATGTGATTTATTTATTAATATTGAAATTAAAATTAAAAACGCAATATTAAATAATTTCATTCCAAATATACTTATTTATGTATAAATAAATGTTGCATAAATAGATGTGTTAACTTCCTTATATTTATAATATCTTATAGCCGATTTTCACCATCATCAACGATAGATATATCTACCTATAGATAATGCTAACAGAAACGGGGCTTTAAATTGTATGTACATATATTAAATTGTTCGGTAAATGCTATTTTATATATAAATATTAATGTTGAAAATGCTTAAACTAAGAAAAACCAAAATAGCTACGTCTTGCGAAAACTAAGCAATATTGGTGAAATGGCCTCTAAGCAATCGATGATATCCTTACACGACTTTGCCCCGGTAAAAACAACCTTGCCATTGACAAATATAAGCAGAACAATACGTGGTTTCACCATACGATAGATAAGACCGGGAAACATTTCTGGCTCATAGGAGCTAAATTGGCCATGCACTTGATTCAGATTCTCCAAACGTATGGGAAAGCGTAAATCCACAGTAGCTACCATATTTTGCACCTTGAAGTCCACAAATTTGACTGGGAAGCCTAGTTTTTGCAATATGCGCGCAAATTTCCGTGAACCAACATTTGCATCCTTTTCGTTCCTTGCGCCCGTGCAAATCACTTTGCCAGTGCGAAAGATGAGCGCTGTGCAGCGTGGTGAATGCATGCGCATGATAACACCCCGAAAGCGTTTTGGCGAATACTCCGAGTTGCGTGTGCGTGAGTTAATCATTTTTAGGTCCAGTTCACAGTCCACGGAGAATGTGGCCACGATGTTTCTATAAGCAAACAAATGCAATTACAGAATGGTCATTAAGAGCACCATCATTGTCAACAGCTTACTGCAATTTAATTTCATGTTGTGCATCTTTGGGTTCTATTAATGCGGCTGGCTGTTGCGGTAATAGAGCATTGTGCGGATTGGTAGTGATAGTTGTTACCGACGCATTTGGATCTGGATCGGCAATTTTAAAATGAAACTGCATTTTTAATTCAACTTAATAAAATTAATTGCAGCCGAACAAATTTAGAATCGAAAGAAAACACACGATGCAAAAACAGTGTTCACCTATTGAAGCAAAGAAATAAATATCAGCACAGGAAAATTAAAAATAATTTAAGTAGGCCGCGCTGATTTGTTGATGGGGGGAAAGTAAAAATTTATATTTTTGTACGCACTGTGATTTTATTTAATGTGCTAATTTAAAATTACAATAAATAATTTGCGGAAATTTCTTAATAAGCTTACCAACACTAACAGCTGTTCGCGATAGGTGTGTCGAACAACACTTGAAAATTTTACGTGTTTCATTTGTGTGCCATCCGTAAACAAAGAATACGCCACAACAAACCTGCTGCTAAATTAAATTTGAAAGCAAACGTACCGCTGACAGTCAAAAAGCAATCGAAGCTGAAGAAGAAGAGCAGAGAAAAAAGGGACGTCAAATCAAAGTTAAAAAAATGTCGGCGCATAGTGGAGGTACGGACTGGAACTCGGTTGTAAAACCACTATTATCAAACCGTACAAGCGCTTTAAACAAAAATGAATTAGTAAATATACTAAAAGCAATTACCAGATGGTGAGTGTATATCAAATTATTACTTAAAATGATATTCTGTGGCCAAATGGCGCAGTTGAAAATTTGCCTGCAAGGTGACTTGCAAAATTAAATATGGCGACACGCAATGACGAAACTTGAAATTGTAAAAATAATACTAATACTAATACTAATACTAATAATTTATAATATTTTCAATTTGATTTTTATAGTGAACATGATTTTTTCGATGAAGAAAGCAATTATACACAATTTTACACCGCATTTGCGGCTCTGGCGGCCGATAAGCTCACGCAAATCAAGTCAAGTAAGTCAAGCCCCCACCCCTCTCTGCCGTAATGATTTTTTCACACCGAAACAAAAGAATTTTTTTTGTCGCTAGAGAAATGCAATTTTACGCATGACTCACGCAACTACATATTTATTATTTTTATACATAATTTGTCATTGTGTGTGTGTGTGTTTTTTTTTCAGTATGCCAGACGCAAATTTCACAATTGCACGATGCCAGCGCAGTACTCATACGTTTCATACTCTTCAGACTGCCCAAGGTTTCTGTTTATGAAATCAAATGGCTGCTGGTTGCACTCAAAATGCTTTGCGAGGGTCGCGAAAACGCTGCCGCTGGCTCGGGCTCTACACAGTTTGATTACAATGCCGTGGCAGCGGTGTTAAAAAGCGCCAAGCATCCAGAATCAAACAGCAAGAGTCTCAGTAGCAGCAGCAGCAGCGCTGGCGGCAGCGGCGGTGTTGGCACTGGCTCTGAAAAGGAATCGCCAAAATCAGAGATTAAGCATTCGCGTTCAGATTTATCAACTGTTATATTGCAACAATTGCTGGCGCCTCTAGAGCCGGGCAAAATGACTTGGGTGCCATTGAGCGAGGAGATCAGCGATTGCACTGTAAGTATTTGAATTTATATTAAACAATTGAAGTTTTAACAATTTGCAATTTAAATTTTGCGAAATTGTAAACATTTTTCGTTCACTTTTGCTCTTTATCATTTTATGTATTCATTCCTCTAAATCAATTTTTTAATCAATTGCAAAAGAATATTATAAGTTTGTCACGAAATGTGTAACGTGTAGAAGAAGAGAACCCCATAAAATTTATAAATTCTTGATCAGGCAACGATGTGTGTCGATATAGCCATGTACGCCTGTCTATTTCTATGCAAATTATATTTATATACCCTATTGATAAACTTATAAATTGTGTCTCTCCTACAGGAACAACTATTGACGGCCAATATCGAGTATTTTCAGGAACAAAACGGCGTGGACACGCTGCTTGATGTTGGTGTGGGCTTGCCCATACTAAATCGCTATCGCTCTAAATATATGGAGACAGTGGTGGGCGGCAAGACATTATATCTACCTTTAACACAAGTAGAGGCCAGCACAGTCAAATCGGCGATGGCGCACATGCTCACCGATTTATCAATATTGAGTCAAGCGCATTCGCTAATTGCACTGCAGCCGCTGACACCGAGTCGCATTGAGAAGTTGTCGCTGTGCGGCATTTCAGCTTTATATAACGCTGTGCTTACCTCGATTGCGGCCAGTGTGCTGAACATGTGTCAGGCCAGCAGTGGATCACAGAAGCAGCAGACAGCAGTGGTTGCATCGACCAGCCAGGGAAGCGGTGGCAACAGTAATAGTAACGCCCAAGCCCAAAGCAGCAACAAAGATCATGATGATTTTGAGGAACAAGCCTGTACGATTGTAAACAAGGCATTAGAGATTTATACAAGCATTGGTGATATGTTTAAGGCTTCGGCACGCATGCATGTCTATCAAAATCACTTGTGCTACGGCTCTTGGTTGCTTATAAGCGGCATTCAGGGCGCAATGGGTGCATCTGGTAGTAGTGCGGCAACTGGCAAATCGTCAACCAGCACAAGCGAAGCAACAGCCACGCCCAGTACGCCCATAGCACGAGTTAATCTATTCAAAGTTCAGCAAGGATTTGGCGAACTAAACGCAGCTATAGCCAATCATAGCATTAAGCTGTTGTCAGAACTAATTGATGATCTTAAAATAGAATCGGCCTGTGGCGCAACAACAGCAGGCAACAACAATAGCAATAGCCTGGATGTGGAGCCAGCACAATTTGATATACTACAGAATTACAGCGCATTGCAGCGCATTGTACGTGTCCTGAATACAGCGACATTGCATCAGCTTTTCACCTTCCTGGCGACGGTGGCCTATAGGAAGGCATGCACATTGAAGCGTGCCAATACCAAAGATCGTACTGAATGCGAGCCCATTAGCTACTCGGATTCAACAACCTATTTTAATGATTCGTTATCCTGTTCGGACAATTCGGAGGAGGATGATAGTGAGAGTTATTTGGGACATTGGTTTAAGGAGACGCTATCGCCGGAAACACACGATGATAATGCAAATACATGCATTCAGGAACGTAATGGTGAACAGAAATCGGCGTTGGTTCCCAAATTAGATGAGCCACATGAGTATTTGGATCTAGCAGCTGATATTTTCTGTTTTCTTGATCAGTTTCTTGGCAATCGTCATGCGTATATGCAGCGCTATGTAAAGGCGGGCGTCAGTGACCAACAGATGTTGCTTATGGCCAATATTATTAAGGACTTTGATCGTGATGTAATGCGTCAAGAAGGTGGCAACAACAGTGCAGGCGGCAGCGGCGACGGTAGCTGCTCCAATTGGCAAACTGCCATGATACGCTTCTCGGGCGCTGCTGGACGTTATATACACAATTTGATCTCAACATCGCTGCTTTCAGAGCAGCTTCAATCAAATCTACTGCAACATTTGTCCATCTCACCCTGGTCAACTGATACAAACAGTTGGCCGCTTCAGGTTTACCCAAGCACGCTCTCAGTGCTAGTACAGATTCTATTACTAAAGCCCACACAGGAAAAGGAGGCGGCCTGCTTGTCAGTTTGGCATCGATTGATTAACACACTAGTCGAGGGCGTCTGTTCCGCATCGAATGCAAGCGATGCGGACTACGAAGATCTAAATATTGAGCATGCTCAGCTGTTGCTATTCCTATTTCACTCGCTTAATCTGATGCAGAAGAAATCTATTTTACTGCTCACCGCTGGTGGTGTCATACGCTGTGCCGATGTCTGTCGCAGCATTAGCTCGGAGCGCACTGTGCGTAATAGCCAAATGATGCTGCTTTCGCGTCTGTTGCTCTTTCTGGAGTATCTAATGAAGCATCTGTACAATGCACCGCCCGAGCTGCTTGATCAGGTGCGCTGGAATCTGTTTAGTGTGAGCAGCATGCCGGACACGCAAAAAATTACGGATCTATTAAACAGCCGCACCAAACTGACTTCCTATTGTCGCCAGGATATAGAGGACAAGTTTCGCAAGTCGCCTTCGGGTGATTATAACTCGAGTAAGTGACAATTTAATAAAAAGAATTTAAATTTAAATCATGTAGATTTAATGTGAAGCACAGATAAATGAATTGATTGACTTAACTTGTTATCTTAATTGCAGCCATACGACCCACCTTCTATTCGCTGGTCACAGCAGACTCCTTGAAGCCACACTGGTCACAGGAATTCAAATTGGATGGCTTGGCTTGGAATTTTATACTATGCACACCCGATAAGCTTAAATATCCATTACTGGTGGATGCATTGATCGATATACTGTCCATTACGGACATGTCGGCTCATGCCCGGGACAATGACAATCTACATAATTTATGCGCCATGCAATATTGCTTTAGCATTGCCTGGAAATTGCTGCTCGGTCTGCCACCGTCTACATCGCATGTGGAGTCCTTGAAGAGCGAGCGTGCGCCCAATTTGCATTCGCTTATCTGGAGCATACGTTGCCCATTGGCCAAATGGAATTATCTGGTGGTCAACAGTCTGATTAAGCAGGGCATGTACACACAATATGCTGAATCGCTGTGGAGCCAAGTGGGCGATCGTGCCGCTGATATCCGTTACAGTCTCAAGCAGACATCGCTGGGCGTAGAGGCATTCAACAAGCAACTGTCCAAATGTGAGAAAATGTTTTAAATAATGTATATAAAATGATTAATAATGTTTTTTTTAGCTGCAGCAAATCCTCGCCTTTCCGATCTAATTATGTTTGATGCACTCGTTGCGCATATGCAGGCCGCGTCCTGGGCCGATAAGGAAGGCTTTAAATTGCAGCGTAAGGAAAGCGATAGCGATAGCATTACATCAGAGAGTCGGGAGCGCGAGAACTCAAGTGCTGCTACCGATCCAGAGGTGTATTCATCGAGTGAATCAATTGATGAGCAACAATCAAAGATGACAGAGGACAGCATACTTACGCCTGGCGAACTGTTGGAGCGTACACAATTGAGCGATGAGCTGTTGGTTAAACTTATGGAATCTTATAGCCTAATTTCAAACATTGTGCGCACCCAAATGCTTAAACAACTGTCCAGCACAACGCCGGAACAGACCTTGAATCTTATTGTGCCCGTTGTGAGCGATAAACCGGCCATTATGCTGGAACTGCATGCCGCATTTCTTAAGCTGCTGCCCAACGAGGATAAGCAACTGATTGCCAATGAGTGGCCCAAATGTTTGCTAGTTAACGACGATGCCTTTAATGG
The DNA here is from genome assembly GCA_035043045.1 of Hirtodrosophila alboralis. Classification (NCBI taxonomy): domain Eukaryota; kingdom Metazoa; phylum Arthropoda; class Insecta; order Diptera; family Drosophilidae; genus Hirtodrosophila; species Hirtodrosophila alboralis. The sequence continues at coordinate 87,212 of JAWNNH010000794.1, read as the reverse complement.
CAAACAGCATCCCGTGGAGCCATATACGCTGAGCGTCATTGATGCCCACATTACAGAGCTGACCAAATCAACAACATATTCAACACTGCACACACTTAAACATTGCTTAAAGTCCATATTAAATCTTATGGAATTGTTGCTGCCATTTTGCAGAGCCATTGGAGATGTGGAGCAGCAAGTGAAGCCGATGCTAATTGCCTCCATGTTAGACATGCGCACAGACTATCTGCAGAGTCAGAGCGAGCAGTGTTTGCGTGAAATACTGCATTGCCTAACCAATGAGGGACATAAGCAGCTCCTCTTTGAACACATGATTGGACACTGTTATCATATGCTAATTAGTTTTGCCTCTGAACTTAAGCAGCCAACAGCAGTTGCTGGTGCTGTTGCTGGTGCTGCTGCTACTGCAACTGGAGAACAGGAGCAGCGTGCTCTGTTCAATGAATCAATGCTATTTGCAGTGCTTAAAACGATGATCAAAATGTTGGACGTATCCACCGCTGTGCAGGCCATGCGTCAATTCTTTAAAGAGCAGCGTGCTGGCAATCTAGTCACCTTGATGCTGTCCTTTACAGGCACTACACTGCCGCTGAGCTATGCACGCAAAATGCTGCAGTTTATTGAGCGTCTGTTTGAGCAATCCGTACAGCCAGATGCACATTTTAATCATGAGGATCTAGTTGATTGCTTTGCCGAATTGGCTAACGTGGATGTGGGACGTTTAAAGCTTTGGCTTGCTCACGTTATCTATGGACCGAATATGGTCGGTGCTGCTGCTGCCGCGGCTAATAGCAGCAGCTGTGAGGCTTCCTGTAAGCTGTTAACCAGCGTCATACAATCGTCGAGCAGTTCAAGTAGCAATGCACAAACGCCCACCAATATGGCCACAGTTTCGGCCATGCCCAGCATATCGGATCAATTGGATGCCATGGATATTGACTATGATTGCGCTGGTGCCGGCAACGCTGCGCCAAATACATCACAGATTTTAAGTCTCTGGCAGGCAGCCAATCAGCCCAACAATCAGTCCGAGGACTCATCACAAGCATGTGATCAGCAGCAAAATGGTACACATCGCAATGGCGCCCTGTTGTTAAGCTTTGTCAAGTCGCTGGCACGCGATCAACAGGCTGCTGCACAGTTAGCGCCGCCACTTTTCCAGGCATTGTTGCAGCTTGGACAAACGTTGATAACGCCTCCTCAAGATGGCTGCGATTTTGCAGATGTATTGCAAATAATGGTCACTTTGGCTGATGCAGCGCCTGCACGTGGTCATGTGGCATTGTTCAATGCCACGCTTGTTTGGCTGGAGCTGGCCAGAATGCAGCTACCGGAGAAGCAGCTGCGCCATGCAGAGAATGTCAGTGCACTTTTGAGATACCTCAGCGAGCTGTTGCAGAGCATTGGCTACCGTGGCAGCCGTCAGCATATACCGCCTTGGGATGATGAGCTGCAGGCGGACATTGATGAACTATACGATGAACTGGCAGATGAGCAGCAGCAGCAGGAACAGGATTCGTTGCTGGATGACTCCGATGAGGATACGCTAAATAACAAGCTTTGCACATTCTCGCAAACCCAAAAGGAATTCATGAACCAGCATTGGTATCATTGTCACACCTGCAATATGATTAATACGGTCGGAGTCTGTTCCGTTTGCGCTCGCGTTTGTCACAAGGGTCACGATGTGAGCTATGCGAAGTATGGCAATTTCTTTTGTGATTGCGGCGCCAAGGAGGATGGCTCTTGTCAGGCACTCAGTCGCCGATTGACCACCGGCGCCTGTGATTCACGTGATGGCTATGTATCGGCTCATATGAGTCTTTTGGCGGCTGGCAAAAAGCGTCCATTACCGTCCACACAAATACGCAAGGATTCGTTGAGTACTGAACGCATTGCGGTGCTTGGCAAACTGTTGGAGCCGCATCGGGAGGCACTACAGCATCCCGATCAATGGCTGCTTGTCGTACGTTGCATTCTGGATTATTTTGATGTTTTATTGACCTCAATATGCGAGAATTGCACACTCTACTCGATTGTGGGCTGTCACAAACGCGCTACAGCTGCGCTGGAGCGTCTGCATCAATTGGATCAAAGCTTCCAGGTAAGTTTTATTGTAAAAAGGATTTTAACTTTTAAAATCTACATTTCTTTTAATTGATTAACTTTCAGGTAACGGATCAGCTCATGTTTGCCACACTCGGCTCACAGGAGGGCGCCTTTGAGAATGTGCGCATGAATTACTCGGGCGATCAGGGCCAGACAATCAAGCATCTCATCTCTTCTGGCGTTGTACGTCGCGTCGCCTTCTGTTGTCTGTCCTCGCCGCATGGCCGCCGTCAGCAGCTGGCGGTCTCGCATGAGAAGGGAAAGGTGACAATATTGCAATTATCGGCGTTGCTTAAACAGGCGGATGCCTCCAAGCGCAAGCTGACACTTACGCAGCTCAGTTCGGCGCCCATTGCATGTACCGTACTATCCCTTGCGGCGAATCCTTGCAATGAGGATTGTTTGGCTGTTTGCGGCCTAAAGGAATGCCATGTGTTGACCTTCTCCAGTAGCGGCAGCACCAATGAGCACATTGTGGTCACTCCTCAGCTGGACAATGGCAACTATATCAAGAAGGCTGTTTGGCTGCCAGGCTCACAAACGTTGCTGGCGCTAGTTACTTCCGATTATGTAAAGATTTACGATCTAGCCGTGGACACGTATAGTCCCAAGTATTATTATCTTGTGGCTGTTGGAAAAATACGAGATTGCACATTTATGTATCAGGAAGGATCTTACTATATGCTCACATTTGCTAGCAGCGGCTACATTTACTATCAGACGCTCGATGAGCAGAGTTTGGCTGTGCATGGTGACTTTTATGTGACCAATACATTGGAGTTAACCCATCATCACATCAAGGATGTTAATGGTCAAGTTGGCGGCGGTGGCGTCTCTATCTACTACTCGCATGCACTGCAGTTGCTCTTCTACAGCTACTCCTCAGGTCGCAGCTTTGTCTCGCCCCTAACGAATGTAAATCAGGGAGTTAAAGGCATTTATCATTTGGACACAAACTCGGCTGTTAGCAAATCATCATCCAAGGGCCCGCTACAGCCGCTTGTGCAATGGACTGAGGTGCCTGGACATCCGGGACTTATATATGCCAATATGCAGACATCGAATAATCCAATTATACTAATGCTTACACCAGACCTGATCTATATGCAGGAAATTAAGGCACAATCAGCCAAATCACGCATCATGGACGTTGTGGGCATACGCCATTCAGTGGCTGGCACTGAGAAGACCACATTGCTGTTACTCTGCGAGGATGGCAGTCTTCGTATATTCTCTGCCCAGCCGGAGCACACCAGTTATTGGCTATCGCCACGTGTACAGCCGCTGGGTAATCAACTATACTCTGGCACGCTAATGGCCAAGAGCGGCAACATTGTGGCGGCAGCCAGTCCGAAAGCTAAACCCAACAAAATACCACGCAAATCTGCTGGTCAACAAAAACAATTGACATCTGGCGGTGTGCCAGTATTTCCCATTGATTTCTTTGAGCATTGCAACATGTTGGCTGATGTCGAGTTCGGCGGCAATGATCTGCTGCAGATCTATAACAAACAGAAACTAAAGACGCGTCTCTTCTCCACGGGCATGTTTGTGGCCAGCACCCGTGCCAATGGCTTTACGCTGGAGGTGCTTAACAATGATCCCAATGTCGTTATGGTTGGCATACGAGTTCTTCTGGGCACCCAGGATACACAGCGTGCACCGCAATCGATAAGCATACTGGGACGCACAATAACAACGCCTGTGCGACGTGCACGTTGGTTTGATATACCTCTGACCCGCGAGGAGATGCTGCAGTCAGATAAACTGCTAAAGGTTTGCTTTGCCAAGTCGCAGGATCCTGAACATGTAACACTGCTCGATTGCATTGAGGTCTATGGCAAGTCAAAGGAGTTGGTTGGATGGCCAGATGATAGCGAGGAGTTGCCGATAACAGCTGGCAGCACCAGTGCAGCAACTGTTGTTGTTTCCCCCGCAAGCGCAGCGAACTTTGGGGAGGGCTTTAATTGCATTACACAATTGGATCGCATGTGCACCCATCTCTTGGAGGTGCTGGATTGTGCCCTGCATTTGCTGGGCAATGGAGGCGCTGTGGTTACGGCTATTCGTCAAAGGGCAGTCAAAACGGCCAGCACAATGTTGCTGCTGCCCACACCGAATCCAGTACAGACCCAAGCTCGCTATGTGCTAGCCACGCTCTATGGCAGCCGTCCGGCTTACCATGGTTACAAGGATAGCGTGCTTTTGCAATTTGTTAACGGCGAATTGCAGGCAATGCAAACAAAAATAACTCAACTGGACACATTGCAGGATATCGATCCGGAGGCCTTCTATCGTCTCATATTGCTGGTGCGTGGCATTGCCAATGCCCGTCCCCATTCTCTGGCAAAGATCTGCGCCGAGTGCAGCTACGATATTGTGCCTGCCCTAATGGCCATTGTGCTGGAGCTACACAAGGTGACGCCCGCACTGGATGAGCCCACAAATATTGTGCGACGTGGTCTCTGCCAGACGGAAACAATTGTGCATTGCTTGGTGGAGATTATGTATGGATTTGCACTCGCTGATGCCAATCAAGTAGGCCGCATGACCAAGTACTTTATTGAGCTACTCAAGCACGATGCCAGCGTGATCAGTCACAGTGCCAAGGAGGCGCTCATCCTACTGCTTAGCCCACGTATGAAGCGACGCAAGGTGGCAATAGTAACAACGCCGCCAGCCTGCTCAACGCCGACGCCTTCGACCTCGGCAATAAGCAGCAGCAATTTGAACGCTTTACAGGGTGTTGCCTCACAAGCGGCCAGCGATATTATTGAGGAGGCTGCTGCAGCGGCTGTAGATGCGGCAGTAGATGCTGCCGCAGGCGCTGGAGTTGGAGCTGCGGCCAATGCCATGATGGAGGTGGAAGGTGCGGGCGTTGGCGCTGGCCAGCAACAGCAGCTGCTCAATCTAGAGGCATTCATGGGCGGCGGTTTTCCACGTCTGCTTGGTCTGCCCGAAGATGCCGACGATGAGGCTATTATGGACATTGCAATTGCACTCAGTCTGCAGCAGCATGGCGGTGATGCCAATGCACTGCAATCTCTACAACAAGGATTAGCTAATTTACAGGGTATACGTTTGGCGGCTGCAGCTGCAGCCAATGCTGCAGCAGGCGGCGATGCAGCTGGTTCAGATGACGATGAAGGTTCCAACGTTGCCACTGATGGCTCAACGCTGCGCACCTCACCGGCCGAGCCAGCGGGCAGCGGTGGCTCCGAAAGCGGCGGCAGCGGTGTCGAGAGCATTGGCGGCACCTCAGCGCGCAGCAGTAACTTTGGTGATCATGCGAATGCATCACCTCCACGCCAGAGCAAGGATCAGGACCAAGAGCAGCCAGGCACAAGCAGCGCCTGTGTCGCGGCACTCAGCGCTATGAGCAGCAGCGAAGACAATGAGATCAACGAGGATGAGAAGTTGAGCAAACTACACGATCTACGGTTAGTCAACCAAATAAATCAATGCCAAACCTTTGTAAAATTTATAAATGATTTATTTTTATCAGAATTGCTGTGCTGGAGAGCATTATTGAGCATCTGGGCACATTTGATCTGTGCAATGGACTGCAAGCCATACCGCTCATTCAGGTGATCCTTATGCTGACAACAGATCTAAATGGCAACAACGAACGCGACCAGCAGGTGCTGCAGGAACTGCTTGCTGCATTGGTGGAATATGTGGAGATTGGCAAACGTGGTGCAGCCACCAAGGTAAGTTAAGCTTTGGGTAAATCAACTTATTAAACTTAGTAAAAATACACTTAAGTAATCTTGACCACATTCCTCTCTCTTTTGCAGATGGAAGCCAAGTGTCCAGGTAATGAAGTGCGTTTAGCTTTACTCTCGCTATTTGGCGTCATGATGGGCAAAACCAAATCAAAGCAAACGGGCACCACATCGCCGCCACATCAGTTCAAGGATAATAGCTCCTTTGTGGCCAGCACAACGGCAAATGTGCTGAGTAAGAGCGGCGCTTTTGTCTATGCCCTCGAGGCACTGAATACGCTGCTTGTACACTGGAAACAAGTGCTCGGTGATCCTTATGCTGCAGGTGCTACCACAGGTGTGCAACCGTCAAGTGGTGCCGCCTCTGGCAGTGGATCAGCAACTCAACTACTGAAGCCCATCAAACATGGACCCAAACCAGACATATCGATATTGATACCACATAATTATTTAAAGAACTATCCGGACATATTTGAGTCATATGATGCACTGCTCACTGAGATCATTGTGCGTCTGCCATATCAAATTTTACGTCTGAGCAGCGCTCATCCGGATAACTATGACAGCGGCTTCTGTGAGGCCATGACTTTCACACTATGCGAGTATATGATGCTCAATCTAAATGCTCTGCTGCGTCGCCAGGTGCGCAAGCTGCTCATGTACATCTGTGGCAGCAAGGAGAAATTCCGCATGTATCGTGATGGCCATTCTCTGGATGCACACTTCCGTGTGGTAAAGCGTGTTTGCAACATTGTCAGCAGCAAGGTGAGCATTTTGAAAAAGACTTAAGAATATTTAAATTAATTTTGATATCTAATCATTATTAATCTTATAGAACGGCGCTCCCTACAATGCCAATCCACCGTTGTTGAGCTATGATGCCTTGGTAGAATTGACGGAACATCTGCGCACCTGTCAAGAGATTAGTCAGATGCGAACTGGCAATTGGCAAAAGTTCTGTGTGGTGCACGAAGATGCTCTGGCTATGTTAATGGAAATTGCCTGCTATCAGCTGGACGATGGTGTCTCTCCCATAATTATACAACTATTGCAGGCGGCTGTGTGCAATATGCCACCGCCAATAGTTGGCGTTAAGCAACAACCGCCACCACCCCAGCCCTCAACGAGCAGCAAACTGCGCAGTGAGCGTGAGAAGAGCGAGGATACAGATACCGCCTACTATTCTAAATTTGATCCGGCTCAGTGCAGCACATTTGTGCATCAAATCTTTCGCTATGCCAGCGATGCGCTCATTATACGCTTTGTGCGCATCTTCCTGCTGGAGAACAATGTCAGCCAGTTGCGCTGGCAAGCGCACTCCTTTATGACGGGTCTGTTTGAGCATGCCAATGAACGGCAGCGCGAGAAGTTGCTCAGCATCTTCTGGAATCTGTGGCCCCTGGTGCCTAGCTATGGACGTCGTACAGCACAATTTGTGGATCTACTTGGCTATCTTACGCTCAGCACACGCAGCATTACGGAACGTCTGCCCGAGTTTGTAACGCGTGCCGTTGAGGTTTTGCGCCAGCAGAACGAGCTGCTCTGCAAGCATCCCAATGCGCCCATTTATACCACACTGGAATCTATATTACAAGTAAGTGCTAAAACATCTAACAATCGTATGTAATTGACTATTAAACTTTCTTTGTATATTTCAGGTAAATGGCTATTATTTAGAATCAGAGCCATGTCTGGTCTGCAACAATCCGGAAGTACCCATGGCAAACATTAAGTTACCTTCAGTTAAATCCGACTCGAAGTATACTACAACTACCATGATTTACAAGCTGGTGCAGTGCCACACCATCTCCAAGCTGATTGTGCGCATTGCGGATCTCAAACGCACTAAAATGGTGCGCACCATCAATGTGTATTACAACAATCGTAGCGTTCAGGCTGTTGTTGAATTGAAAAATCGCCCAGCGCTGTGGCATAAGGCTCGCTCTGTTTCACTGCAATCGGGACAGACTGAACTAAAAATTGATTTCCCTCTGCCGATTACCGCCTGCAATTTAATGATTGAGTTTGCTGACTTTTATGAGACAGTTAGCGGCTCCAGTGAGAATTTACAATGTCCGCGCTGCAGTGCCGCGGTGCCAGCGTATCCGGGCGTATGTGGCAATTGCGGTGAGAATGTGTTCCAATGTCACAAGTGCCGTGCCATCAACTATGATGAAAAAGATCCGTTTTTGTGTCACTCTTGCGGCTTCTGCAAATATGCCAAATTTGATTTTAGCATGTATGCCCGAGTCTGTTGCGCTGTTGATCCTATTGAGTCGGCCGAAGATCGCGCCAAGACTGTACAATTGATACACAGCTCGTTGGAACGTGCCGATCGCATCTATCGCCAGCTATTGACCAATAAACAAATGCTCGAGCTGCTCATTCAAAAGGTTGCCGAACATCGCAGCAGCGATCGCCTTGTTGAGGATAATATGGGCAGTGTTCACAGCACATCGCAAGTTAACAAAATTATTCAGCTTCTGGCTCAAAAGTACTGCGTTGAATCGCGCACCAGCTTCGAGGAGCTTAGCAAGATTGTTCAAAAGGTCAAGGCATGCCGGAGGTGAGTTTAACCAATATCAGGAACCATATTAATTGAGTTTTTTATCGATTCCAAATTTTTGATCTTCATTTTTTAAAATTCTCTAATTTTATTTTTTAGTGAATTGGTCGCCTATGATCGTCAGCAGCAGGATCAACCATCCAGCGGTGGTATGTCAACTGGCATTGAGGCAAATTACACGACGAATCGTTGTTATGGCTGTGCCCTGGCTTCCACGGAGCAGTGTCTGACGCTACTGCGCGCCATGGCCTACAATTATGATTGTCGTGTGGGCCTTTATAGTCAGGGCCTTGTCAGCGAGCTGGCTGAGCACAATTTAAGACGCGGCACACCACAAATACAGGAGGAGGTGCGCAATTTGCTGGTGGTGTTGACCAAGGACAATGCTGAGGCATGCATGCATTTGTTGCAGCTGGTGACGACGCGTGTAAAAAATGCGCTAATGGGAGCTATACCATTAATTAGCCTAGAGGCAGCGGTTCATCAGGAGATGACATTGCTGGAGGTGCTGCTCGGTCAGGACGATGTATGCTGGGAATATAAGCTGAAGGTTATCTTTGAGTTATTTATTAGTAATTGTCGGTAAGTAAAAAGGCATCAATTAATCGCTAAACGAATGAATCCTTATCAAAATCTCACGATTCTCATTAGTTTGCCACGCGGTCCTGTTACATCTGTGCTGCATCCTTGCCTGCGGATCATGCAGAATCTGATTTGCCCTGCGCTGCCCAACAACACCAACAAGAACAACAGCAACCAACAACAACAGCAACAACCGCAGCAGCAGCAACAACAACAGCAGCAACAGTTGGGACCCACAGAATTATGCAGCATTAAACTGCTTGAGGGCAACACAATTGATTATCGCGCCTGGCTAAGCTCTGATCGTAATCATGAGTATAGCGCTTGGAGCAGTCGCATGCCCACCAATAAGTTCCAGCGCCAAGAAGGCGGCAAGCAGCGCAACAATAGCAAGCAACAGGCGTCGTCTGGAGATGCCCCTATAAAGAGCGGGCGTCGCGATGTGCGTGCTGCATTTCTGGCTGAGAAATATGGGCATCGCTGGCGTCAGCGAGTACTGGACAAAGAGAAGGTTATCAAGCCGTTGGTCTTCAATGCCAAATGGATACAGCCGTTGCTATTTAATGCCAATTCACGATTTGGACGCCAGTTGGTATGCTCCCTGCTCAGCGGGCTGTGCCGCACCAGCGAACGCAAGCAACAGGCTTTAAATATGCTCACCGGCTTCCTAAAGCATGTGGGTGAGGCCGGAGAGGCAAGTGCCGAGTATTTGACGCTATATCGCAGCGTGGCCACCGAAACACCCTGGCTCCAGTATTTGGTGTTGCGTGGCGTCCTGGGCGAAATCTCACAGTTGCTGGCCATTGAAATTGGCAAAATACATCGCATGGAAGAGCATTCGCTGTCATCGGACCTATCTCTCGGCTATGCATTGCGTCAGTACGTGGAGCTGCTCTGGCTGTTCCTCGAGTGCCCCAATATACGACGCACCTATAAGACGCGTCTGCTGGGACCAGTGCTGGAGAGCTATCTGGCATTGCGTAGTCTGGTCGTGCAACGCACTCGTCTAATTGACGACGCACAGGAGAAGCTATTGGAAATGTTGGAGGAGATGACCAGCGGCACTGAAGAGGAAACGCGTGCCTTTATGGAGATTTTGATTGATACAGTGGAGAAGACACGCATGAATGACATTAAAACGCCAGTGTTTATATTCGAGCGTCTCTACTCGATTATACATCCAGAGGAGCATGATGAAAGTGAGTTTTACATGACTTTGGAGAAGGATCCGCAACAGGAGGACTTCTTGCAAGGCCGCATGCTAGGCAATCCGTATCCCTCAAGCGAAATGGGTCTGGGTCCGCTAATGCGCGATGTTAAGAACAAAATATGCACTGACTGTGAACTGATTGCACTGTTGGAGGATGACAACGGCATGGAACTATTGGTCAACAATAAAATCATTAGCCTGGATCTGCCCGTCAAGGATGTGTACAAAAAAGTGTGGCTTGCCGAGGGCGGCGATCGTGATGCCATGCGCATTGTTTATCGCATGCGCGGTCTGTTGGGCGATGCCACCGAAGAGTTTGTGGAGACGCTAAACAACAAGAGCCAGGAACAAGTTGACACCGAGCAGCTCTATCGTATGGCCAATGTGCTTGCCGATTGTAATGGCCTGCGTGTTATGCTGGACCGTATTGGCAGCCTGCAACGAATCTCTCGCCAACGTGAACTCATTCAGGTTCTCCTTAAATTGTTCCTTATATGTGTTAAGGTTCGTCGCTGCCAGGAGGTGCTCTGCCAGCCCGAAATAGGGGCCGTCAATACACTGCTAAAGGTGCTGCAAATGTGTTTGCAATCAGAAAATGATTCCATACAATCGGCTGTTACCGAACAGCTGCTTGAGATTATGGAAACGATACTCTCCAAGGCAGCCAGCGATACACTTGACTCTTTTCTGCAATTCTCGCTCACCTTTGGTGGCCCTGAATATGTTAGCGCTCTGATCTCCTGCACCGACTGCCCCAATGTGCGCAACAATCCATCTGTACTGCGTCATCTCATACGCGTCCTGGCGGCGCTCGTCTACGGCAACGAGGTTAAAATGGCGCTGCTCTGCGAACATTTTAAGGTGAGTTCATTTTATAAATTTGGCTTAAACTTGATTTCTAATTGCTTATGCATTCCTTTACAGCACACGCTGGACTTTAATCGCTTCGACAATGAACGCACAACCGAGGAGGAATTCAAGTTGGAATTGTTTTGTGTGCTAACCAATCAAATTGAGCACAACTGCATTGGCGGCACTCTAAAGGATTATATCGTTGGCCTGGGCATTGTGGAGCGTGCTTTGGCTTATATAACAGAGCATGCGCCATGTGTTAAGCCAACTCTATTGCGTACCGACTCCGATGAACTAAAAGAGTTCATATCGCGTCCGAGCTTAAAGTATATATTGCGCTTCCTCACCGGCTTAGCTAATCATCATGAGGCCACACAGCTGGCTATTAGCAAGGACATTATACCTATTATACATCGTTTGGAACAGGTGTCCAGTGACGAGCATGTCGGCAGTTTGGCTGAAAATTTGCTGGAAGCACTCAGCACAGATGCAGCTACTGCATCGCGTGTGCAGCAAGTACGCGACTTTACGCGTGCCGAAAAGAAACGTCTGGCGATGGCAACGCGTGAGAAACAGCTCGATGCCCTGGGCATGCGCACCAATGAGAAGGGACAAGTGACTGCCAAAGGTTCCATATTGCAAAAGATCGAGAAACTGCGCGATGAGACGGGCCTGACTTGTTTCATTTGTCGCGAAGGTTACGCCTGTCAACCGGAAAAGGTGCTGGGCATCTACACGTTCACTAAGCGTTGCAATGTTGAGGAATTTGAGCTGAAATCGCGCAAAACAATTGGCTACACCACCGTCACCCACTTTAATGTGGTGCATGTGGATTGTCACACATCTGCAATACGATTAACACGCGGGCGTGATGAATGGGAACGCGCAAGTCTGCAGAATGCCAATACGCGCTGCAATGGACTGCTGCCACTCTGGGGACCAGCTGTTGGCGAGGCAGCCTTTTCCGGCTGCATGACACGCCACAGTAGCTACATGCAGGAGAGCACCCAACGGTGCGACATCTCCTATACAAGCAGCGTACACGATCTAAAGCTGCTGCTAGTGCGTTTCGCCTGGGAGCGTAGCTTCCACGATGATGCCGGTGGCGGCGGTCCACAATCCAACATGCACTTTGTACCCTACCTGCTTTTCTATGCGGTTTATCTGTTGCTCTCCTCACGGTCCGCAGCACGTGACAGCAAAACGCTGCTCAATTATCTGACGGCAGCTCCTTCAGATAAATGGTTGGAATGTGGCTACGAGGTTGATGGACCACTCTATATGCTGACCATTTCATTATCGCTGCACAGTCGCGAATTGTGGAACAAGCATAAGTTGGCGCATCTAAAACGTCTGCTGGCAGTGGCACAAGCGCGTCATGTATCGCCCTCGGTGCTGTGCAAGGCACTGTTATCGCCAACGGATCGACAGGCCAAGGAGTATAGCGTATATAAACCGTTCCTTATGATGTGGGCACTTATTGATTTGATTTACAATACACTGTTCAAGACGATCAGTACGGTCAAGGAGGAGGATTGGGCATCTTCGCTATTTGAATATATACGCAAAAATGATGAGGCGATGCTCAAGTCCACGGATAGCATACTGCAAACGTTGACAGATGAGTTTATGCCCTGCACCTCCTTTGCCGAGTTCTGCGATGTGGCAGGTGAGACTGTTTAGCTTTATATAATACCCTATATTCATATACTATTAATTACTTCAATTTTCTTTTCGACAGGTTTACTAAATCTTATTGAGCAGCCGGATAACTTCATTGATGACGTTCTTGGCGCATTGCCCACCACAACAAGTTCTAGTTAAATTCAATGCAGATTTTCAAGAAATATTTAACAATTGAATACACAATTTAACACTAACCATCGACAGCTGCTGCTGTTCGTTTATAAACATATGTAATACACATACTTATATATTTATCACTAACTAAACTATTTAATCAATAAAATTATTCGTTTGCACAATTGAAGGTATACGCAATTTTATTTTATTTTTTTATTTTTTTTTTTAATTTATTACAACTTTATTGTAACACGAAAAAACGAAACACTAAATATAAATACAAAATAATACACATAATATTTATACATATATATTGCAAAAAAGGGACGGGACGTACATAAGTTTAAAAAAATCAGAGTAAATATCATCAGTTTCATATTATAACTTCAGTTCTATAAATTTTGCTAATTTTGTAAAACCCACAGATAAAATAGATATTCCTAATAACAAATATTCATAATGATGTAAACCCATATGTGTATAAGGAAAGAAGCTAAATTTAAAGCCATAAGTGAGAAAGTTTTTGTTTTTGGTTTTGTGTTACAACCTTTTGATGGTCACTGAGATTTGTTAGTGTGTATTGTGTTTAATGGTGAAATTAAAGATTCACTGAGTTTCTAAAGTTTTGTTCGATAGAGTTGCTTATTCTGTCTTTTGTTTGTGTGTGTAAACATAACGAGTGAAAAATAATTGGATAGTATAGTGAATAGTAAATACATAGTTTTCATCATTTTTGTATAGTTGCATCTTAAATTAATAGGTACATAGGTGCAAAAAGTGCGAGAGCTTTCGTAATTACATATTAACTTATATTTGAGCAATTGCTAGCCATCAACCAAGAGAGGAATACATAAATACACATACACTTAATCATTATACTCTTTATACAATACAATTAGACCAAAATCAAAAAAAAAAATAATACCTTAAACCAAAAAGTATATAAAAAATATCATAAGAGATTCGGATTTGTTATCGAGGGCAATGTCACATTTAGTAGTAAATACATGCACATATAATAAGTATTGTTCATATATGAATATACCCTGGCAGATTGTTTATTTAAATTTTTCGATATTTTAAAGTCTTTTCTACTTATTCAGATTTTGTTTGCTTGAAGTCGACCAGGTTATATGACTATAATCATATTATTGGATAGAAGCGCTTGAAAATGAGGTTGTATGAAACCCTTTTTCTGTTTTATTAGATAAAACCAAATAAAAGAACTGATTTCTCATGGATATTTGCTGGAAATTTTGGGGCGTAAATTCAAAATATTGCAAAAAAAATTTTTTTTTAATTAAATAAAACTGTTGAAATTTAGGGAGAAATTAAATTTTCTTAGCCCTTTAATTGCCAGTCACTTCCTTAAATCTTATTCGATTTGAAATAATTAGCTATAGTTGACATTTTTGGAATATAAACCCCAAAATAAATGAAAGATTTGAGGAATTTACTAAACTTTAGTTAGCTAATCGGACCACTATAGCTTACAACATTGATTGTCATGCGAACAATCTTTTTATTGGAAAAAACTGGGATTGTTTTCAAAGTCTTGTGTTTAGCATCGACTAACAATATTGAAGTTTTGTTAGCATTCTAATTAAAATGTCTACAAGGGTATTTAATATTCGGCTATACCGAAAATAAAGTATCTTCTATTTTTCTGGCTTTGTTTTGCTATGGCGACTAAAAGTTGAATGTGCGTTCGGTTTGATCGCTTCGCATGGTTTTCTTGTCACGAAAATGCACATTAAGTTTTTGTTATAAAATTGACAGTACATACATACATATACACTTAAATACTTAAATTTAGCTTAATACATATGTCAAATTCCATTTGTTGTTCGATTTTTGTTTAGTTTTGTATAATATATATAAATATGTTTTGGAAAGTTTACTTTTATGCGTAGCTGCTTTCATATATATATTCACTTGGTTTTTTTCTTTGTTCTTAATTAGCACTAATTTTGGGAGCTTGGGAGATACGTAGCAAATAGACGTATACCTCTTAACACACACATTATTCTCGTTAGCTAAACGTTATGTACAAAAATTGCCTAAACTATGTATACATTGCAAGTACGTACATACATATATATTTAGTATATATATGCATATATATAATTCACTAGTTTGATAGAGAGCGATTTGAAGGGACGGGCAGGGGGGAACTGTAAATAGACTAACACTTACATATTCATATTCGATTACCTCATCTCATCATCATTGTTTGGTTTGCCTCTTAAGCCTGATGATGCCGCTGTGCAGCAGCACGCATAAAATGACGCGCATTCAAAGGATATTGACGCGGATAGGAGATGAGCGTAGAGCCAAGCGTAATGCTAAGCGGCGCTTTGGATCGTCCCGGCAAACTGATAAAAACGGTGCCTACAGCGGCCAGATTATCGTTTGTGGGCTCAATGGCCACCAGCATGATTTCTGTGGCCTGTATTGGACGTCCACTGCTGCTTGAGCTGCTGTGTAAGGACAAATGATGATGATGGGACTGACCATCGCCGTGTTGATGATGCTGATGCTGTTGCAGGAGTAGCGCCTGACGAGCACGCTGTCGCATGGCACGCGTCGTTGACGATGAGGTAGCCGGCGGACTGTTGTCCAAGTCCAGGCTAGCGGACGCCAAAAAGATTTGTGCAAACGGACGCTTGGCTAGATGCAACATTTCAACAACATGCTGGCGACGAGCACGCCTTAAATCAGCTGCTTGTTTCACCTTCCAAACGATGACGCATAGCGCGAGGAATAAAAAGAAGCACGAAAAGAATACGGAAAAGAACACAAAGAGATCAATGTGTAGCTGATCCTGTCGAAACACAACCGAACCATAGCTTGGTTCCGGTCCAGAGCTGGCACGCAAGGCAATAAAGAATCGCGTTGCACTTAAATTGTGCGCATGTTGCGGCAACGTCAACACCAAACGATTCTTCAATCCAAACAGACGAAGGAGCGTATTGCACTGGTTAAGTGTGACATGTGTGCTCAAATCCTTGGCATACTGATCCTGCACCACAAAACTATGACCACCATGACTACGGCAATCGTGCAGTTGCGGGACATAGAAGCTGTTGCTATTAATGTTGCTGCCACTGCTGCTGCTGCCAGTGCGACGCTCTGGCGTAAATAGCTTCTGCAGCGTAATATTGTCGTGTCTGGGCAGGGCAATATTCAGAGGATGCTCTCGCTTTTCTTTGGGCCCCCAGTTGTAGCGGTTGTCCAGGAAGATCTCGTGATAGCCGGTCGTTTGATTTGTTTCCACAATAAACGAATCATCCTGCGGCGACATAAATACATCCAGTTCGCCCTGTGTCACATCGATAATGATGCGAATGTCAACGTTCATGAAACGCGGCTGGATGACAAAGAACACCGTTTGGCCAGGCTTTAAGGCCGCCGGCTTTGATTTGCATTCCTCTGTGTGGATTAAAACAAAAAAATAAGAAAATTTTAGTTGCAGAGATCGTAAATGTAGAGTACATAAATACTACCCAAATGACTATTAATTGGCACGGCCAGTTATTTTTAATGGATCGAATTTAGTTCGCTTATATTTATGTGTAAACGATATTTGAACATACAAGTTAATTCTTTTAGGAAAAGTTATTTAATCAGCTTTATTTTTATATTAAAACATCTACACTTTTCATTTTGTTGTTGCAGAAATTTTGTCGTGTTTAGTTGTAGACACCCATCAATGTATTTTGTATTTATGTGCTCGCTCGCGATTGGCACTTGTGCGCTCGACTGCTAGTTTGCGAAGAAAGCTATATTTTTGACTTTTAAAAAATAACTTTGGCTTCCAAAATATATTTTGGAGTCTTAAAGAATATTTTTGATAATGTTGTGTCAATTTATATATAAATTCTATTTTATAAGTTAGGTAATTATAGAAAATCTTAAGTAAAAATATGAATTTCCAAAAAAAAAACAACTAAAATTACCAAATTTAAAATTTTTGGTATTGAAGAAAAAGCGATACATTTCAGAAAAATACAATTTTTAGAATTTGTATATATAAAACGAGATTTTTCGTTAGAAATGAAAATATTAACTGATATTTGCGGTCGTGGTTAGTTTAGATTACTAGAGAGACTAGCAGACTCTATTTGATCACTTACCTATAGGCTTGGCATCGAAACACATCCGCGACTCAACTGTAATTTGCTTATAGCACTGATGTCCATCGGTGGGATTTCCAGCGTAAGAGTCACGGCACTTGGAGCACTGGACACTCCAGCAAAGTTGAGCCGAGTTCTTGCCACCGCCTGCCGTGCAGGTGGCATCACTTTCCGTATTATTGGCACAGTTGCATTTCTCGCCAGTGACCGCATCACAGACATTGCCATGCCCATGACACTGACAGGGTCGACACTGTCGATGCAAATCCTCGCTGCCTCGGAAATAACCCAACAGGCAGCTATCGCAGTGATCGCCAGCTGTATGATTGCCACAACGCAGACAGGTAGCATTGTGGGCGGGTCCCTCGGGCAGAATGCGTTCCAATTCAGCGCGTGTCATATTAAAGACAGCCGGATCGGCATCATAGGCAACACAGACATCCGAATGGCCGTGACAATACTCCAAACATGGCTGACAGGCGTGACCCTCACGTGGATTGCCCACGAACAGCGGCTGACACTTTTCGCACTGCTCGCCCATGGTATTATTGTGACACTCGAGGCATATGTCCAGGCGACTGCTCGACTCACAGTTGGAGTGACCATTGCACAGACACTGGATGCTACAGTTCTCGCCCACATAGCCAAAGTCGCACTTGCATTCATTTGGCCGCATGCAACTGCCGCGTACGCAGCCCTGGTTGCAAACAGGAAGACAACCATTCTGATCCGCTTTATAGCCATCGGCACAGACGCACTCGTAGCCAAGTGTGGGCGTATCCTTGTCAATGCATTGCTCTGAGAT
Organism: Hirtodrosophila alboralis; assembly: GCA_035043045.1. Lineage (NCBI taxonomy): Eukaryota > Metazoa > Arthropoda > Insecta > Diptera > Drosophilidae > Hirtodrosophila > Hirtodrosophila alboralis. The sequence continues at coordinate 69,424 of JAWNNH010000794.1, read as the reverse complement.
AGCATCACAATTGTGGTGACCATTTTCGCATTCGTTTTCGGCTGGACACTGCACGTAATGCCAACTAACGACATCAGCATGGGTTAGCTGGGAATCATTGCGCCAGCTGCTGTAAATGAGATCACAGGTGGAGCCCGACGGATGTTCCTGGCGATGCTCTAGAGCGCCCTCTGTACAAATGCCATCGCCATTGAAGCCCTCGCGGGCACACCAGCCGCAATGTGCATGCTCCAGACAGCTGGAACACTGCGTATACACATGACATGGCTCCGGGCAGCGCTCCAATTCGCTAGACTCCAGTACAAGACCACAAACGCCACCAGCGCAGAGTAAAGGCTGTGCGCTGGGCGACAAACAGGTATTTAACATGGTTGACCATTTGCAGTCACTTGCTGTCGCATCCTGCGACGATTGCAGGCAACTGCTGCAATTTGTATGCGTATGGCAAGCAGGAGGACATTGTTCCACCAAACGATAGGCATTCTTCTCTACGAGCTCGCGGGCAATGCACTCCACATGCCCGAGCTCATTACGCGCCCAATGGCACTGGTCACTGTGCAACATGCATGTCTCACAGCCCAACTGATGGCACTGAGGTAAGGGACAGAGTCCCAGCACGCCCACGCTTAGTTCCTTTAGACACCAGGCACTGCCACGGACACAATCAACGCCAGCGGGCACACAGCGTCCACGTATGCCGCACTCATCGCACCATTGGCAAACTGGCGCTATTTCCTGGTGTATCGGCCAGGCGGCCAAGCAGGCGCTGCAGCTGCCAAAGCTCGAACAATTGCGGCTGGCCAGCCAAATATCATTGCAGGCGGGACCTTTGTTGATAACCAGCGTGCCATTATGATTCGCACATGGCTCACGTCCTTGGGTAAAGCAATGCGAACTGTTGCTATAGGTATTCTGAATAGTGCAATAGCTGCAGCCCATATAATGGCGACACATGGACTTGCCGTTGCTCCACAGCTGGCAGATATCCTCGGGCATATTGATGCGTGTGACATGACTTTGAGTGGCGCTACCATCCCAGCCGCCAATCACATAAATAGCCCCACTGTCCGGATCAATGGCCATGTCCTCAGCATAGCTGGCAACTGGTAGACGTCCAATCAGCTGCACATCATCAGTTAAACGCACCCATTGATTGCATGCATACACATAGGCAATTAGGACGTCTGTGGCATTATATGGCGTCGTCCTGCCACCGTAGACAATCATGTAGTGATCGGTGCTAACGGCAGAATGGAAATAACGTCCACGCGGTAGCAATGCAGTGGGTGAATTCAATTCCTTAAATGCGGGTAGCTCTGTCCAGCTGAGCCTAGTCAAATCTAATGCATATAATTTATTCTGCGGTTCACCAGAATAGCCGCCAAATATATAAACGCTATGCGTTTCTATGTGATAAACTGCGCTGTGGCCATAGAGCACTGGGAGGCGTGCGCCCATTGCCGCCAGCTGCTGCCAACGGCCGCTGTCCGGATTGAATTCCCAGAGCTCTAGCGGACAGGACTTGTTTAAGTTTAAGCCGCCAACTAGCAGCAATGATTCACGCTCCTGATAGCGCACATGTGTTAAAGTATGACCGGCTAACGCAGGTGGCGTCTCCTGCTCCTTCTGCTCCTTTTCGATTTGACTCCAGCGTTGATTTTGTATGCTAAATTGCCAAAAGTCCTGCAGCAAACGGGAATTGGCACCAATGCCGCCATAAATATAAATAATCTGTTTCTTTACATAAATATCGGCGGCATGAAAGTAACGGCCCAGTGGCATGCGATCTTCGGGTGTTGAGGACTCGACGGTTACCTGCAGCCAGGTTCCATTCTTTGTATCGAATTGTCGAAAGTCGTTGAGTGGGCCATGACTAGGTGAATAGCCCCCAAACATCCACAAGGAGCCGCGGCGATCGGCATTAACCGTGTGTCCAAAGCGTGGTATGGTCTTGCGCAAATGCTCCAATGCCTCGCTCAACAGTTGCGTATTGAACAGCTCCGTGAGCACCAAATGGTTGCGTTGCACCAGAGTGCCACAATCAGCGCCTGCATAGTTGTTATTGTTGCAGATACAGCGTCCATATTCAGTGTCACAATAGCCCTGCATGCGCTTGGCATGACAATTGCTGGGACAAATCTCAATCTCACAGCGTGCGCCCACATACCCAGCCGGACAGACACAGCGCTGCAGCGCATCGCATATATGCGGATGCAGACAACTTCCTGCAACGCAATTCTTAACAGAATACAGAGCATTGAAGCCAAAGTTTCGCCGTTCGCTGCCCTGTTTATAGTACACAGTCACATGGCTGGAGCGTGCCTCAATGATCCGGGCTGCACTATATGGCTCACAGACTACAGCCAGCAATTGATTTTGTTGTGCGGCGCCCGTTAGATCCGGCAAGCTGTCATAGATGTAGACGGCATTCTCATCACAATCCATATTCAAGCTGTTCCATTGAAATTCCAGCTGTAGCAGCGATTTGTCCGCTTGCAGCGTTTTCGGCTGCAATATCCACAAGCATTCACGCACTTCCAAGCTGGCTCCCCAGGGTGAACGATATGATTGATATGAACCAATGGCACTGCGTCCAATGCTGGTCAGTATGCCACGTGATTCACACTGATAATAACATTGACCACCATCACGCGGATCGCCATAGTAGCCAGGCGCACACACATCGCACTTGGGGCTCTGTGTATTATCTTTGCAAAAGCATTCGCCATGATTCACATTGCAAATTCCCTGGAAATTAAATTAAATATATCAATTAGATAAAGTGAAGATTAAATCACGAATATTTCCATTGATTACTATTGCTTAATAAGCAAATTGAAAAAGACAAATGTATTTAGACTTACCAGATCCTGATTACCATGCCCATTGCACTCACAGGGATGGCAGCCAACGTCAGCAGTGGCATTGCCATAGCTGCCTTGACGACAACGTTCACAGCGTTCGCCCTCTGTCCAGGACTGACACTGATCGCACTTGCCCAGCCTTTCGTTGCAGGTGGAATGATTGTTGCAGCCGCAACTACTGCCACAATCGCTGTCCGTCCAGCCCAGATTACACTTGCAGATATAGTCCGGCGGCCCAGAACAATATCCATGTTGACAATACTCATAACAGGTACGCACACAACTGATGCGTCCATCGCCAATGTAGCCACGTCTACAGTGGCAACTGTAGCTGCCTTGGGTATTCGTGCACTTGGCCTCCTTATGGCAATCGTGTAAGCCCAGGCCACACTCATCAACATCCGGACACTGTGCATAGGCCCACTCGGCATCGTGTTGAGTGCTGCTATTCAGCGCTAAGGAGCAATTCCCTGAGCTATAACTGAAGTCACCCTGCATGCAAATGCCCTCAATGGGATTGTCGCGATCAAAGCACCAGCCACAACTAAGAGTACGCAGACAGTCGGTGCAATTGCGATGACGTTCACATGATTTACACTGCTGCAACGGACGTTGCTGAGTGGGACGCATGGTTAATGTGGTTGTGGCTGTTGCTGTGGCTGAGGCTGCTGTTGAAGCTGCTGTTGGTGTGGCTCCTGTTGGTGCGGCTGTTGTTGTTGTTGCTGGTGGTGGTGGTGGTAGTGGTAGCACGGCCATGTCTATCCATTCGCGGCACAATCCAAACTGATACTCGCTGGTGTAGATGGCAAAACTGAAGCATTGAGCACTCGCCTCACACCACACACAGCGTCCACGCTCGCCCAGACACTGATCACAGCCCTGACGTTCGCGACATGGACGTGGACATTGGCTAATGACACGCACGCTGCTATTGGATTTACCAATGCGACCGCAGCGGGCATCTTCCAGCCACCATTCGCATTCACTTTTGGCTGGCGAAGAAACGCACGCCTCACAGCTTACATAATTGGAACAGTTGGCACACTGACTCGGTTGGCTGATGAGGTATGCCCAATCATTACTGCTATCATCGGCCACACACACAGCAGTCTCATTTACCGATCTCAAATGGCATTTTCCGGTAAGTGGACACCAGGAGCAGGAGGCGTCGGTTAAACAGTGCAAACAGTTCTCATATTGAGTGCAATCGCCGGAATAATATGGTTCCAGATACTCAAAGGTAAATGCATTCAGTTGACCATTGTATAAATGTTGCAGCTCCATTTTGGTCTTTTGGAACGTGTTGTAATGGGAATTCTGTGAAATACGTCGGCGAGCCTGCATGGAGTATAGAAAATTGAGGTTCGTTTAATGCCAGAGACTGTAAATAAATTATAATAACTTTTGGGGAGCGAGAAATATTCCAATAGAATCCTAAAAGGTGCAAACACTCACCTGGAAATCAATGAGAAACGGCTGCTCCGTGCTGGGCAACTGCACATTGCTGCAGAACGATTGATCTGAACTTTGGTTGGTCATAATTTCGAGCGTTTCAAGATTCATGCCCAGGCCAGCGCGTAGCACTGCCGAGGAAAAGCTGCTGCACACCTGTATGGCCGACTCATTATCACTGCTCCAGTGTTGTTTGGGGCGCACAAAGCCCAGTAAGCGTGCCAGCATTTCACCCTCTTGTCGATGCTCAAAGAATGCCGTTGGCACTGGCGAGGCAAAGTCCACCATGGTTGCATTTACAATGCCAACATAATCGGGCATTGTATAGTTGATGGGATAATTGTATTTAATATAGGTGAGACCCGGTCGTCTATCATTTCTGGTACACATATCAGGCTGGCGAATCTCTGTGCCTTGATCACCCCACCAGCCGGCGCTGTCGCCGCAAATGCCATAATTGTCATCCCGATGATGACAACGAGCATTTTGAACACACCATGTGCACTCATTCAGACCCAATTTGCTGGCCACAGAGAAGGCAGCATTGCCGCTGCCCCAGGGCGTGCCATGCACCAGACATGAGTGACAATCGCCCAGGGACGGGCAAATGCCGGGACAGCGTGTTGTCTGCAGATTTGTGGTACAATTCGCGCCAATGGTTCGGCCATAACAGCTACTATCTGCTGAACACCAGCCGCATTCCGGATTCGATAGGCAGGCGGTATGTGAGGCATGCAAGCGGCACGACATCTCTGGATTGTGATTGTAAACAGTGTTCTCAACGCGCAATACCTGTGGCAATTCGTATGCAAACAGATCCGCATTCACATTGCCATGATAACCGCCTACAATGAGCAGAGTATGATTGCGACGCAGTGCAGCCGCATGGGCGAATACGCCTTGACGCTTGGGATACAAGCTATCATCCGCAGAGACCACCTGATTGATCCAAATGTGACAACTAAGATGATACCAGTACATTTGATTATCATAGCAGATCTCATCCTTATTATGACGATGTGTGTAGCCGCCAAAGACAATCATATAGTTGCCTGAGATTGTGGCAGTGTGAAAGGCTCGTTCGCGTGGAATGTTTGTATCCCGGAGGGCAGTGCGCGGATAAAGTATCTCAGTCCAATGTTGCTGATCCAGTTGAAAGGCAAAAATGCGATCCGATAGCTTGGAGAAGCGGGCCAGACTGGTCATAACGCCGCCAAAAACAATTAACGAATTTGTTGCACTATAATAAACAGTCGAGTGAGCAGCTAGACGCACATCTAAAGTCTTGCCACCTCGCGGCTTTACCAGCTCCCATTGGGAATCCTCGCTGAGTGGTAATCGTATTCGATACATACTTGAAGAGAACTCGCCCGTCTCCACGCTGCCACCAAACAAATACAAATGATCACCGGCCGTTGTCAGCGTATGTCGTGCCAGCGCAGGTGGCTGCAGCTCTGATCTAATAGCTATTTGTTTCCATTTACCGCCGCTTTCCGTGTTATTATACTGCCAGAGATCGTTATAGAAACTACCATTGGCATGTTTGCCACCATAAATGACAAAACCACCGGGCACACGATCTGCTGCATGACCATAACGTCCATGTGGCTTGTGATCTGTCACCTCCTCAAGTATATCCTCCAAATACTCAGTGAGTTCTTCATCTGTCGAGTTAGCATTCACTGTAGTCAGCGGCAGCGAGGAACGTGTACGACGCTGATGCAAATTCGACTCCGCAAGCGTATAAAGTATATTGCGGAAGAAGCTCACATCACTGGTCAGGCCCCATAGTTTGGCCTCGTCTTCGTTTTTGTGCTGCAGTACTGCCTTGAGCAGCGTGTGATCAATTTTTTGCGGATGATAAAAGTGACGACGGCTCTGCAATGGTATGCCCCACTCATCCTCCCATTGGCTGGTACTAAAGCGATATATCTGCATAGAAAAGTTGGATAAGTAACTTATTAAATAAACAAGAAAGAAACGGATATCTTTGGCATGCCAAAGTTATATACCCTTGCAATAATCTTCTGAAACAAAACCATTTTATTTTTTAAAAGATCGTTTTTTTGGCATGTTTGTGACATAGTCTTCTGATTTAATTTAGTCATAAAATTGGTGTTACGGATGGTAGCTTTACGATATGTATGGTAGTCTGCAGCAGAATGAATCCAGTTTATTAACTAGCTTTTAAACTGAGAATAGTTTGCAGAGAAACCAGGGATCGTAAGTGTTTTGACTGATAAAAACAGACCGACGGATATGTACAATATATATCGACTCAGCTTGTTGCCTGATCAAGGTTTATACTGTATGGTGTCGGATACATCTTCTTTACATTAAACATTTCATGACAGATTTATGATACCATTTGACAAGGGTATCAAAATTACATATCTATTAATATACCTGAAGTGTGCTAATGACATTGTTTAGATCATAGCCACCAAATACGTAGAGCGAATCCTCGTCTTCCATATAAACGGACGTGTGTGCGGCACGAGGCGTCATGCCCTCGGCATCGGTGGCCAGCCACCGCCAGCTGCTGCCTGGTGGATTATCGCTGAGATCGCACAATCGACCGCTGTAGCCATTGGAGCAATGGCAAATGCTTTTCTGGCATTTGCCGCGTCCCTGATGCTCGCCACATTTTTGTGGGCATGCCTCGTCCTCACAATCAGGTCCCACCCATTCGCCATGGCAAACACACTGATGGCCCACACATTTGCCATGATTGTGACAGTTGTTAAGGCAATTTGATATGTAGTAGGAAGCACGAAAACCATCGAGCACATAGTTTGTATCGCTGTACATTAGTATAAGCATCTGTAAAGGGTAAATTTTATATATAAGTAATATAATACAAATATTTATTTTTGCGGAAAATATCACTTACACTTCCACTGCGTGCGACCAATCTTTGAGGCTGGGTGCTGCCACTGAAGCTGCCCAGCAGTGTTGAATTAAAGGAATCTCCATCGTATACATATATGTAATCATAGGAGCACTCGGTGCCCATGCTATGGAATGTTAATGTAATAAATTGACTGTCATTTTTCGCCTTTATCAGCCATTCACAGTGCGAATCCTGTGTGTAATTGTAGCCGGATGGGCCGTCGCTTATTTCGCCAAAGGGCTCAGTGAATACTTTACGGCTGCGATCGCATGGTGCCGCTTTTGGTAGCTGCTCTGATTGTAGCGGTAATTGTAAACTGATTAACCAAAATGTCAAGGTTGGCAGCAGCGCGTACATTCTTTGCATTTTAATTACAGTCTGGCATTCGCAGCACAATCTGATTTTTATGCAAATTGCAATATCACTACGACGGTCAGTTCCGTTAGTATTGTATTTATCCGGTTGAAATTCTGGTTCTTCATGTTATCCAGTCTTCTTTCATTGCACACGGCTATGGCACAAGGCCGTTGTTCACCAGGAAACGCAACTGCTGCTGAAAAGTTATTATTTTTCCAGCTTTTTTACTGTGCGGATATTTTTTTGTTTAATTTTACTAGCTAGAGATGGGCAATATTCAAGATAACTACACTTCCCAGAGACTGTCATATATCGATATCAATAGTATAAAATGACAGTCAGCACTGCTAATTTAGCGGTTTCTTGTTTCTTGAAATATTTCGCTAACCGTAAATCTATTTCCTGCGTTTAAGGTTAACTTTTATACTTCTCTAAGGAGGTAATAAATATATCAATTGTAAGTATTTGGTATTTCTGCTATAAGCTAAAAATCATGACAATTTTTAATATTTCCCGTTCCATTGAGGACTATTTTCATGATTTTTGGCTATGAGCAACGTATACTATAATCACCCAGCACTCAAATTTATGAATCTATTGTGTGATTGATGAGATAGAAGATGGTCCAACTTTTGGCAGCCATATGTTTGATTATATTTAAACACTTAACGATACTGTTTTTTTTTTATTCAACATATAAGTAAGCAATTAAATTTGCTTGTGGATACATATTTTGTTTTTGTTTGATTTTATTTGTTACGCGACAAGCGTAATATGCTACTCATTAATTCATCTCGTTTATCGCAGTTTACTGCTCTTAAAAAAATTCGTTCGCGTTGCGCATCGGCTACATCTCGGTGAGATTAAAGTCTTGCTGAATGTTAAAAGTTGTACGGATTTCCTCTGGGGTTTTATCCATGATCATGTCGGCAAAAGCCTGGCAGGTAAGTTCCAGCAGACCCTTTATGTCCAAGAAGTTGGCCGCCAAAATTAACTCAAACAGTGTGCCTTGGTCAACATTAAGAAAATCAGCATCCCAGGATTTAGACTTCTTCTTACTCTCATTATCCTCGGTGGATTGAGGATTGTTCTTGTGATAGTTGGCCCAATCCAAAATTTTTTGCAAAATATTCGAATTTACATTATTTAACGGCACGATTGCGTTCTCATTTTGCTCCGTGCCACAATCGTTCAACAAGTTGCGAATGGTGCCCGAGCATTTAACAATTTCAACATCTAGATCAAAAATTTTCTTGTCCGAAGACTCCAACTTAATATTCGGCATGTTTATAACAATTTATGCTAATCGTAAGATTTGCTTGAACGCGCTTCTTTTGGTTTAACTTTCGACGTCTCCGGCACTACCAATGGCTCTGCGCTATCGCGGCGCCATCGAAGACAGCTTTGCACTATCGATATATCGATCGTGATTGATTGTGATAGATATTTTAATAAGCCCTACATAGGAGTATGTATAAATGATACATGCTCGAAGGCACAATTTACTTCTGAAGGCAGTGTTGCAAAAAAAAATTTAAAAGACTGGCGTCTGTGCCGCATTGCAAAAGTTTTGTTTGGCGCAGCTGATTGTGTTCCAATATCCATAATCAAATCAAAATCAGTGGCTGGAGTCCCTTTATTGTGTGAACTTTGGATAATCGATAGTTGGCAGCACTAGTGGCAACGCTTAATTTTGCTAGTCACAGCCACACGTATATTTTGCACATCTCGAATTCCGTCTTTTTGGGTATTCTTTCCTATACAAGATGGTAGGTTTCTGAACTGACCTTAATGAAAATCATAAAACATCCGGCACAATTATTGTTAAAATGTAGAACAAATGTTGAAAATTTACATAATGCAATGCTGTTTGTGTGTTCATGGAAATATTGAACAAATGTGCGTACTGTAAATGCATTATATTTGCTTTGCAAGTTTTCGTGTTTTGTTTTTCCACCGGAGTCTGCAATGGCGGCAACTTTAGTTTGGCAACTGATATTTTAATTCAATATATTTTCAGGTGAATGTACCAAAACAACGTCGCACCTTTTGCAAGAAGTGCAAGGTGCACAAGCTGCACAAGGTAACGCAGTACAAGAAGTCCAAGGAGCGCAAGGGCGCCCAGGGACGTAGACGTTACGACAGAAAACAGCAGGGTTTCGGTGGTCAGACCAAGCCCATTTTCAGGAAGAAGGTAAGTTTTATGTTTTTATCGACGTAAGATTGTGCACTTTTAGTAAACCTGAACAGCCGATTATATTTACGGCCTTTTGGTGGGACATAGAGTGCGAAAGTAAATGTAACTGTTTTGGTGCAACCTTTTAATGGGCAGCGGCGCGGCTAAATGTTGTTGCCAGCAGACACCAGCAGCTACAGACATGTATTATAATTATATATATAAGATAAACTTGTGCATTGAAAATCACAACACATGCTGATCTGTACGGCATTATGTTTGAATTACCTTATAAAATGTCAGCGGCACAGCTTTAAGGCTTAATCTTATAGCTGTAGCCATCAGACACCAGCAGCTGCGAATGATATAAATATATATTAAAGAAAACACACATATACAATACTAACGCTATTCACTTTACTCTATTCACAGGCTAAGACCACCAAGAAAATTGTGCTGCGTATGGAGTGCACTGAATGCAAATATCGCAAGCAGACACCACTGAAGCGTTGCAAGCACTTCGAATTGGGCGGTGATAAGAAGCGCAAGGGACAGATGATTCAGTTCTAAGCCAGCGAGATACTACCCCCACGTTCTTTTCTTATAACGAAGTGTTTTTAAGTTGTTTCTATCGGACTACTTTGTTGTACGCTAATAAAACGCTTTGTAAGCGTTCTGTGTAACAAGTGGGAAAATAAAACAAATTGTAGACGTAAAATTTCAACAAATGTTTTTAATTCAAATTTGTAGCATTCACACAAAGCTATATCACAATATTTTTCTTTACTTTATTTGTCTACTCGAGCACCCCATCCTCCAGTATTAATTCGGGTGTGCTGCAATTAATAAGATTAACTAGCAAGTTTACTTAAATGTCACACAACTTACTCTAAAATTTGCGGCTGCAGACCTTCGGACAGCATTTTTTGTTTCACAGCGGGCGCTGGAACACCCACATGTAACATTTTGAAAAATTTCTTATAACGTATGTCCTCAAAAGCCCGCACGCCTTTGAGGTCAACTTCTTGAATGGGCGGCGAATTTTCCTTTGAGGGCGTCTCGATGGTTGCCTCTGAGATAGTTGCTACAGCTGTTACATTAGTACCGGCAGTGTCTACTTCGTTGTCTAGTGGAATGGAAGCAAGTTTTGCTTCAAGAATAATTAAGGCAGCTTCGGTTCTCTGAAGCTGGCGTTCCATTTGAACGAACTTTGTCTCGCAGTTCAATGCGAATTCATTGAGAAATGTGCAGGTGTTGATTAAAAAATGATTTACAAAGGCAAGTATGCGCTTTTGATTAAGCGGTGGTATTTGTGTTTTATCCACATCTCCCGTAAACGCAGCGCTTGTTTCCATAATTAATATTATTGTTAATATTTCTGCCGATTACTAATAAGTTTGTCAAAAAGTTTCCAATTAGAGCTCGATAACGATAGTTGCGAATTGTATCGAAAAGCCACCATGTTTAGTGTTAAAAATGTGCAGAGTGCTGCAAAAAAGCTTTAAAATATAACGAACTTTATGCTTTTAAATATTTTATTTATTCGTTTTTATTATATCTTAACATGAATTGTGTGAAGTTGTTTATGTTATTGTTGTTGTTTGTTAAAGTATTATGTACGTTTTTCGATTTATTATAAAAGTATTTGTATTTTGTTTTTACTTCAGTTAATATGCATGAATTTTTGTTGTTTTTAATTTCTATATGTATAAACTTATGTGCTGGGAACTGGGATCTTTCCTATATGCTCAAATCTACAATGAACGTTGTACGACTTAATGTTTAAATTGTTTTTTTTTTTATTTATATTTTATTTAATTCAAGCGTATTAATAACACTTGATTATTTTGTGCTTCTATATTGTTTGCGGCATTTCAATCACGTTAAAATAATAAGCATAAACGCGTGTTTATATAATTTTAATATGCTTCAATTTTTTTTTTAGGACGAAACGCATGCGTGTTGCTGTGTTGAATAATATGGCAGTGGATTTGTAAACGGTACAAAATTAAAACCATGTGTGTGACTTTGTCGTTTGACCTCTTTTATCAAAATTAATTAAATGAAAATGCTGCCAGCAGCGAAATTTCTTCAAATAAAAATGCAACAAAGAATATTATGGTTACACTTGATGTTTGTTATTTGGTTCTGATACAATTCTGATGATGTATTGCGCCGTTGCAAACGAGAACCCGCTGGCTTACAACGTTTAGTTTTCAGTTTTTGTTGTTTAGAGTGTGAATTGAAGCTTTTATTGGTGTTAAAATCTCTCAAGGCCAAATGTGACGACACTGTGTTTGTTTTTCATTTTGTAAAACTTTATTTCAAATAAAAATACATGGTAATAAAAAAATCAAAAATGTACAATTAAAATTAAAAATCAATAGATTTATGTTTTATTAATAATGTTTGTATGTATATGCGCATCACTCTGCAATCTGTTGTTGTGTATTTAATTTACGATCATTAGTAGTAGTATATATATATATATATCATCGCCATTTGTCGTATAGATCTACATGTGTGGGTGTATATTTATATATGATATCGCAATCGCATTTTGTAACAACTAAAGTACAAATTAAAATACACATAATTAATGTATAGGTAGTAGAGGATTTTCTTTTCTCTTTTTAATATATGAATCGCAATCGCTTGAATTATATTTTATATGTTTTCTCTTTTAATCCTTTATCGAATATCAACTTGGGTTTTTGTTTCTCTATTTATTTTTTAGCCACATTCCGTATTGTATCTATACTTTTTTTTTTTTTTTGTAAACGCAACGCATTTGTAATAATAATTTGTAATACTATAACTAATATTGAGTTGCTCGGCATTCACTTCCACTTTCAACGTGTTTATTTGATTACAATTTACGAATCGTTAAGCGATTCTAAACATACATATATTTATATATACATATATATACGAAAAGATATATATGTATGTATATATATTAAACTACAAGTGTACGAAATCCATTGGATCAGCGTTTTCGCTGGTTTTTTGTTTTGTTTTATTTTTTTAATGTTAAATACTACGCATAAATTAAATAAATAGCTTAGCATACAATTATAGCGCAAGGGCATTATTTTATTTATATCATCTGGATGAAAATCTCTGGCCCAAGCATTGCGTACCCTTTTATGAAAAAATTATAGAAAAAGAAGCATTTACTTTTTGTCACTTAGTGTTTAATAAAGTTTACTTGTGATTTTTGCATTTGTTATTTTGTTTTTTTTTAACTAATTATGCATGTTCCACACCTGGCTTTCTACTTTAAATAAATAAACATCATATCATTTTATCGTCGTCGTTTTCTAATGTTAATTTACAACTTGCACGCTCATTCGTATATATTTTATGTTTAAGGGGGAGTGGGGGACGAGTTATGCATATACATACGTATGTTTGCCACCTTAAGGACTATAAAATTTGATCGTCTATATATATATATATATATATCATTACGTAAACGTTTTGTTAGATGAGTAAATGTTATTTCCAGACTGCAAGCGGCAACTTCCTTAACTCGCAACATGCAAAACAAATGCAATCCAATATTTTTTTTTTTTTTAGAGCGGAACCTGCACAGCGAGCGTCCAATGAAATAGGTAAGTTCATCATTCTTATCATCATCATCGTTATCATCTTTAAAGTTAGCCAAGGGCGTTAGTATTTATATATAAGCATATAAAATGTACAGGAAAGCATCCACTGGAGCAACAATTGGTACAATCACTGTGCAGGTTTTGACAATAAAAAAAAATCAAAAACTAAATTGTTATTGATTGGCCATCATCATCATCATCTACAAAGAAAGTTGTTGAACTTGCAGCTCAAGTTTGCTACAGGATCAAGAACTTTTCTTAATGTTAACAAATATTATGGGTGATTTTGCATCTGTATAATATGCGGCATGCTTTGCATTATTGCGTATATTGTTATTTTTATTGTTGTTAATAACAAATTTCATTTACTTGACTGAGCTCAAAATGCCGTTTAAAATGTGAATTTTATTTTATAGGGAATTTTTTTGTTTTTTTGTATGTTTGTTTAAACCCTTTTTGATAGCAATTTTGTTGTTGTTGTTGTATTGTAGATTTTGCATAATTTGTTGTTTGTTGTTCATCTCTTGTATATAATGTATAATTAGATTTAAATGTATAGTATAATGTATATATATAAGTGTATTTATATGTATGTATAATTATTTAACTCGAACTCGTAATCGCTTAGCTTGGAGAGCTACTGCAGCCTATTGGCTGTGCCTGGGTCTACAATTTATTAGACAAACACCTTGGCCAGTCCATCGGCACCGGCGCTGGCTATGTAGGGCTTGGTGGCATGGAATGCCACATCGAATATGCTCTCATCGAACTTTTTGCGATGTGCGGTTATCTCCTGTACACACGTCTTATTGTCCAGATTCCATAGGCGTATGGAGCAGTCGTGCGAACCGGAGAGCAAATATAGTCCATGTGCATCAACGGCCAGAGATGTGACCGGCTCCAAATGCGCCACCATCGAATGCACCAATGTGCCAGATGTGTTGTCCCAAAAGCGTATATGACGATCCTCGTGTGCTGTTATAGTGATGGGCAGTGTCGGATGCGAGACAACTTTGTTTATGAACTTCCCCGTATTGCCCGACATCTCCTGTGACGCCTCAAGCTTAATCACCTGCTTGCCCGTCTCCGTGTCATAGATAATGCAATGTGCACTGTTATAAGCCACCACAATGTGATCCACCTCGTTGCGCACAAAGTCCACGGACGAGGGCCCGCCCTCGGCCTCCGCGGCCGTATAGGTGCGCAGCAGCGGCTCCTTGGTGTATGGTGACCACAGTTTGACGGTGCCATCCGCCGAACATGACACAATGTTGTTCTGCATGGTGGTCAATCCCCACACGGCATCGGTGTGACCCTCCAGCGTGCCAGAGTGCACATTCGGATCATAACAGTCATATGGATCAATATTGGGTGATGGTAATTGCCAGCATTCAATGTTGCCATCTAAGCCACCTGAGTAGCATGTCTCACCGCTGGAGGACATGCCCAAACACAGCACTGGTCCTGTGTGCGCACGGAACGTGTACAGCGGCTCCACATCAAGACTAGCGGATTTTTTGGCTTGCACCGTCTTCTGTAGATTCCACAGCTTGAGCGTGTTATCCTCGGAGGCGGTTATTAGCACAGGCTCCTCCGGATGGAAAATCAGCGAACGCACTCCATCAAAATGCGAGCGTAGCGTGTACTTGGCATTCCAGGTTTTGCGATAACCAGCGCCACCAGTGCTGCCCCCAGTGCCATCCTTGGCATTCGTATCATATGCACCGTCCGATTCATTGTTGACCGTCAGCTGCGCCAGCTCGCCCAATCCCAGCGAGCCGTCCACCTCTGTTGTGAAAAGAAATATATGAAATTGTTAGTTTACAAGAAGATGATAAAAATTAAAGTATTTTTTGATAAAGCTGAAAGGCAATCTATCGATAGTATCGAGATTAATTATATTATTGCATTGTATATAACTATTGATGTTTTTACATTGTTATGTATGTATGTATATATGCATGTTTGAAGTGTCTAACTACCGATGATATAATCGAAAAATTTAAAAATTCACTTACTAAAATGGCAGTCATACTTTTAAAAATCTCGATTATTCAGAAAACGCGTTTAAAGCTGTTGAATAATGTGCAATTTTCTAACGTGGAGAGAATTTATGATATGATGATGAAACTTTGATATAATATAAACCATCATACAAGGAACATATCTGTATCATTAACTCAAAAAACGTGACTGTTGTGTTATGACGATCTTGTAGTTAATGTGCGATATCTATAATAAAACTATTGATAATTTTACATGCTAACAAACTCATAAATTAATAAAAACGTGTTTTTTTAAATAAAGAATTAAATTTTATATATACATATATACAATACATACATAAATAAACAAACAAATGTTTATAATAAATATGATCAACATTAATATAAATGAGTTTTCCTTTTCAGATTATTTTGATTTTCTATTATATTCCAATTCTGAAAATTGGTTAGCTGGTTAGTAAAAGCACCTTCGGTCATAAGATTCATATCGTTCAAGAGCTGCTCTCCCACCTCGGCCTCAAGATCTACGCAAAGTTAGATGATCGCATCAAGACAAAGTAGAGAGAAGCGAAAGAAACAGAAAACAAAAAGCATAAGACAAATACAGCGTACTCGATTGTTGGGTTGGGGTTTTAATGGCATTATTATTATTAATGGAATCTCAGGCATTTTTTGGGTGTATCTCTTGCAAATGAATATATATCAAATAATGTACAAACTACAATATGTGAGGCGGGCGGGAGGGCAATCAAAAGGTGTTATTGGGAAGAGTGGATGGATCACAAGTTTTTGACATACCCTCGGTCAGCATATCCTTGCCGGATTTAGGTCGTTTGGCCATTTTAACATCGGAATCTTCATTGTCGGTGGCAACCATTTCCAGATCATCAGATATTTCATCATCGTCGGACATCTCTGTTGGACCAAGGAACTCAAAATTGGCCATTACCGCCGCCTCTGTATCCAATATGATGGCATCGTTCGATTGTTGCACTTTTTTAGCGGGAGTATGACGTCCTAATGTGAGCAAATTATTCAAATCTTCAACAGGGGGGAAGAGGGTGCAAAATGACCTACCTTCCGATTCCGAGGCACGCTTATTACTCTCGTTGCCATTAATATTTGGACTGAGATTCTCGCCACCACCGCTGCCAATGCCACCGCCGCCACCATCATGATCCGCATTATTGTTGAGGCCAAGTATCGAACGCACACGATTTGAGCGCACATCAATGATGTTGTCTGTGTAACCAATCTCGGCTAGATATTGGCGCAGCATTTGCCTACCCTGTCGCCACGTGGTGTTCGACACCGAACTGTAGGGCACTTCAGAATCGGTGGCCACATCACCGCCTAGGCCACCATCGTCATTCGAAGAAGGCTTGAACTCATTCAGCTGCGGCGGATCGGTGCCGTATTTTAATCGATAGAATTTCGCACGCTCCTGACGCAGTGCATACTCCAGCATTTTGATGCGTCGCGTCAGATCAGATTTGAGGCTCTCCAAACATTTGCGTTCGCCCAGCAGCATCGCGATGCGCGCCTGCAAAAATTATAATCAAACTAAATGTATTAAGATCGAAATTTAACAATTTAAATATTTTTAAATAAAATAAAACTATTAATACACAACTCTTCAGACTTAATACGGAGCTCAAGTAAAAAATAAATTCTGATTCAATACGTAACAATACTTTAAATATTCGTTGATACAAGCTTATAAAAACGTTTTAATCGCTTCAAAATAATTTATTTTTCAAGTAGAATTTAGAAAAGATAATAAATAATTAAATTAAGATCATGCCTAGCTACGTAACTAGACCAGCCGGTGCAGTGCTGTCCCATAGCTTAGACCGCGCAATGTATTTATCTTATAGAATTTCCCTGGATCATGATAAGACTGTAAAAGCTGGGCTTGTCCCTTGTGGTGTGTGGCATGTGTGGCAAGGTCATACTAAACAGTGCATGGTGTGGTTAAGAATTTTATTATTATTTATTTAATATTATATATTTTTTTTATTTTTTATTTTCTTATTATATACAATATACCTTTTAGCACTTAGATACAGGGTATAACAACATTTTCATTAATGTAGCACTTAAAAGCTTTCGTATGCTCGCTATAAAGTGTGTGAAAGTGTGTGCTATGACTTTTTCTATATGTACATAATATATATATACATATACATACATAAGTATATGGGTGATGTGTGTGTGTAACTAATGTGTGCGTTTCGTCGTTGCAATCCAATTGCAGCGTTTGGCGCATAATTGACGCTTCGCTGCCCCAGCAAACGAAAAACAATTAAATTCAATTAATTGTAATATAAAAAAATTACAGACTTGCTCAACTAATTGTTGTATAGACGACTGCAAATGCAAGGCAAGGGAGCCTGAAAGGGGGGCTCGAAATTAGCAATATTTACCGCTTTTCTGCGTAACAAATGCAGCGCTGCTCACTTTCAAAATATGTATATAACCCCCCCATACAGCCCTATCTCTTCATTCAGCAGCTGAAACAACAATGTTTAGGTTATGTACCATATTTCTGCGCAATACGCTACAACAATCCCGTTAGGAATTGGTTTGAGGGGGGGTTACAGAAAAATATGGTTGCACAAACGCTCACGCAGCAACAACAAAAGCTAAGTAAAACAGGAACAGGACCAGGAAGCGAAACACAGGACACACACAGGTGCGTAACAATGCCAAATAAAAGTTTTGCTTGTTTTCCTGTTCCGCGCATTCATTCAATGGTCGAACATGAACATTAAACTGGAATGGGGAAAGCGGAGGTGGACGGCCCACACCCAATTGGCCTGCTCTCAATGAGTGCGCGCTCCAACAAATAACACAACAATAACAATTTCTAAATGCTAATAACAAGCAGAGCGTTGAGCGTTGAGTGAGCGCAACAAAGAGAGCAAATCCAATGAGAGAGTGTGTAAACGTCAGGGAGCAGAGAGCGCTCATAACTGTGCCGCCATTTGATTTTATTCTCGTTTTGTTTCATTCTTTGTCCGCCGCTGATGCCGCTGCTGCTGCTTCTGTTGTCGCTGTTAATGGAAACATGCTCTGCATTTGAATTAACGTTCAATGGCATTTCATTTTGCAAAGTTGCTAATTAAAGCACATATTACCAGCAGTGAAATATTAGAACGCTGTTTGCGTGCGGCGTTGCAAAGGTTCTGCAAAAAAGGCGAGCAGAGCAAAAAACGACAAAAGGGCACACTTCTACTTTATTATGGCCAAGAAAACCAAACAAAACAGGGGAATGGCAATGCGCTCTTGTTTAACGTTACCTTCGTTCATGCCAAGCTAATTTCAAATTACCCAGCAACATGCAACGACAATGATGACTGCTACTGAGTGTGCCGGTTTGTGGAATGTGTGGGCGACAGAGTTGGCGCATTATATTCAATTTTTTTTTATACCCTGCACCCATTTAAAATGGCTAAATAAAATATGTACAAAAGTATGTTACAAGGCACGCAAATGGTTTTCAACACATAATAACACGAATAAGATTTAAAGACACCAAATTTAGACTGTAAACATTAGTTTAATATATAAATTCAACCTGTTTAAAATTTTTTATATTTTAATTAATTTATGCCAACTAAAAATTAAATGCAAATGTGTATTGTAAATTGTGAATAATGGGTATATTCAAGTCGCGTCGATTATTTCTGCTTTCTTTAAATGTACCAACAGCTGAGCCAAATTTTCATTTCTTGGTACAACATATTTTTGGTTAATTGAATTGTTGTTGTCATTAGAAGCAAAATGCGAAAGAAAGAGAGAGAGAGAGCAAGTAGCAAACAGATCAAATGAAATGACAAAAATAAAGAAAGGACAGAAATTGCGTACCTTTTTCCATTCTCTAATCTATTTAATCCGTATCGATTAATAATCGTAAATCGTAAAACAACAACAATAATTAATTGACTAATTAACAGCTGACTTGACGCGACATTTTGTTATCAATATCAATAGTGGCAGCTGGTAAAAAGCGGCAGCGAGTAAAACGATTGTACAATGAACCAACCAAACAGCCCCGACACAAACACAAGGACGTTGCATGTGCAGCACTGACACTGACACACAAACTGCCGCAAGCCAGAAATAGACGCAGCACGCAGCATGTGGAGCCAGAGCCAGACCCCGGCATACGACATATAACACACAAATACAAACATATTTATAGTATATGTATGTGTATGCAAAAGCGTTAAAATGGCGTCCAGTACGTCTGTTTGGTGGATCTCGGAAGAGGGAGAGGACTGTCGTCTAGTCGCTGCCCACTCTCTACTTCTTTTTTGCTTTTTTTTTTGTTTTAGGCGAACAGGTTCATACATTTGGCGACAAATATGTGCAATGCTGCTGCTGTTAAACCGCAACGTCAGCGGCGCCAACTTGTTTCCATTGCAGTTGACGTTTTGAATGTCACTTGTTTTTCAGAGCGTAACGGGATGGAAACTGACTGCATCAAGGCAACATATTATCGATAACTATTGCAAGTTAACGTGTGTGTGTGTGCATGTGTGTTTATAGTTTGGTGAAAACAGAGTAAGTGTAGGCGGCTATAATTTGTCCATTCCCAATAGTCTTGACATATGGAAACTAATGAATTTGTACAAAAATCCTTGAATATTTTTCAATTACTATTTAAAAAAGTTGAAAGTAAGCTATTTATTAAAGGAAAAATAATCTAGTAAATTTCATTTTCGAACAAGTGTTACGAGCTATCGATTACCATGGTAAAAACGTTTTAACGTTCAAACAAATGAAAATTAAACTTTGTAAAAAAAATTGGAAAATATTTAATTTTTTCCTAACAAGTTTAATAAATCCCAAACTATAAACTTAATGTACACAATAAAGTGGTGCTTCTTCTGTATCTTAAACAAACATTTTTATTTTTTTTATATTCTCCTGTGCGCATTAAAAATTAGAAAACGATTTATAAAATAATGCAAAAGCGATTTTTATAATGTCTCTTTCCTCTTGTTGATCTTGGAGTTGGTGTATGTGTTAGAAAAACTGAAAAATTACTTTAGAAAAAAAAACTAAAATTTTGTTGCATTGTGTAGTCGGAACCAAAAAATTTCAAGGTTATGACAGCGATATCATATTCTCTTTCACTATTGTCAATATATTTTAATAAAACAATTATTTGAGCGCCAAAAAAATATATGTTATAGTATTAAAATAATTAATTTAGTGCTATTTAATGCAATGATATAAGTGCAATGCATAAATATTACACATCTTGAATTTTCTATACGATGAAATAACCATATTAATGTAATTGTAAATTGAAATTGCTTCAATTGACTCCACTTGGTGATTACAAATCCCCTGCTGCTGCAGCTGAGCAGCCAAACAGAGCATAAAACTCTGATTACAAAATATACAAAGTACAATAAATTTGGTTTGCACTCGGTCGCTTCGCTTGTTCACCATTTAGAAACCCATTGAAATGGAAAGTGAGCTTTAAGGACACAGCAACGTTTGGCTACTAATACTTAAGGTAGAATAGAACTTACCTGCAGCTCGGCCCTGTCCACGTCCCACTGTGAACGCTCCAGTTCAAAGCGCGACCATTCGTGTTGTATAAAATGCAATATGCCCGGTATTGTGTATTGGGGCGTGGTGACCTGCTGATTATTGGGTCCACCACCGGGTCCGCCGCCCATACCATTGCCGGTATCATCGCTGCCATTATTGCCACCCATACCGCCCATGCCGGATATTAATCCGCCAACATTGGCGTTCTGTCCGGCACCGCCCAGACCGCTGATGCTAAGACCGCCGCTGCCGCCACCGGCTCCACCCAAACTGTTGGATAGCACACCGCCGATTGCTGAATTAGCAACTCCAACGCCAAGAACGGCAGCACCGCCAACCGGCTTGTTATTGATGCCAGCGGTGGCTCCCGAATTGGTTCCCATTTGTTGTTAATGTGTGCGGCTTCTCTGCTTGCTGCTGCTGTGCGCTTTGTTGCTTCCTTTTGCCAGATGCTGCCGTCGCCGTTGTTGTAATATTCCTTCTTCGTTTTCTGCTGCTTTTGTAGCCGTGGCTGCTTTGCTTGTTTTTTTTTTGATTTTATATTTTAATTTTTTTTATAATTTTTTTATATTGCTTTTGTTGGTTTGACACTTGAACGAAATATTTCACTCGATGGCGATGGACTCGATAATTGGTCTTGTTCTTAAAGCTTGCCGTCGAGTGTTATTTTCTTGCTTTTTGCTGTGTCTTCTGTTCCTGTTGGTCCTGTTGGGTTGGAAAAATAAAACAGAAATAATGCCCGTACGTGAGACAAATGAGGTCATTGAATTTTCCCCGAGCAGCAAACAAGGAAAAGGATACGGGCTTAAATCGACTGTCTCCCGGCTCCACTTGCTCTCGCGCTCTCTTTCTCTCGCGCAATGCTCAAACTTCGCCGGAACCGTTTACGCCCCCGCACTTCACCGCGCGCGTTCTCTCACTCTTTTTACGATACAACAACGTCACACACTACACACACACATACACATAAGACATACGCATACGCACACGCACTCACCCAATCGCACTGATTTGAATGACAACGACGAGTACTATTATTTAGGCACACATTCTGTAGGAATCGTTGATCACAATCCTTTTAACTCACATATACTTGAAAATTTTGTTTACTATTTACATATTTTTCCAAGGAAACGTTGTTGCTACCGTTTTCGACTACAATTTTGGTTAGAGACGTTTACGCAAAAAAAAAAAAAAACACACACACATACGCAGACAATTTTTCTGCAAAGCGTAAAGGCATTTAGTATAAATGCAGACTAGTGACGTTGGCGTTTGACGGCTGCCCGTCACTGGCTTGCAGTAAATATAGTTAATGTAATTTATTGCGCTATTTACGATTTGTTACTAATATAATTAATGCAAACGTCGTGCATTGCACACGAAAAGTCGATTCAGCCGTTCGTCGCACAGAATGTTTGGCCTGGAACTCTGAAACAACAGAGTTGCTGCGCAAATATGTTTAGCTCGCTCGTACACGTTGTATATGCGGTGCGTTTATATAGCCATCTCGTTTATCAAATCTATATACAAAGAAAAACACACACGAACACAAGCGCACGCTAAAGCCGTACTATTTTCACTTTCTTAAAATCCATGTAATTTGTAAATTCGCGTTTCAAAACGTCGCAAGCGCCAGTAACGCCTTGCTTTTTTCGTACTTTATTGCATTATTATTAATTATATTTTACAAATGTAAAATTTTCACGCAGCTGCTTTCATTCCATTCACCTTTGTTTTTTCAAAGTCTGGCAACCATCACAATTTATTGGTCGACCACTACAACTTTTCTTATCGATTACTAGAAAAGTGATAGATGACTAATTAAACTTATCGAATATTTAGTATTTTAATTTTTAGATCTTCACTTTGTTAATCGGAAAGCAAGAAGCTTGTCTTGGGGAGCGGGGGCGTCCAACATTTCATATACATATGTATACATATATATATATATAAATATATATATATACATGTTAAGATTAAATGAATCTACAATTGCTAAGTAAAACATGCGATCCGTTCAATTTCCATTAACAATAATTATATTTTAATGATATCTTAATATTATTTTTAAGGTTTAATACATTATCATTATATATAGATTAATTGTATGACCTTTCTGAAGCGTTAAAACGAATTGCTTGTCCAGAGATGTTGCGTAAATTCCACACGAAACTCAGTGGTTTACAAGAATTCCTCGCACCAGTCATTGAGGCAATTGTAGCAATCGGATGCTTGCTTAGAGCTAGCATTGCAAACCTCCTTCATCCAGTCCTTGAACAGTTCCTGGTCTTTCTTCAGCACCAAATACTGGCCAAGCACGGTGTATGCCTAGAATATTTCATGCAACGTTATATTACAAACATAAACAAATGCTTCTTACTTGCGCACATGGCGTCATCATATTTACATACCTTATCGAAGCCCGCCTCAGTCAAACGGCCACCAAGCGTCTCGCCAATGCCCGCCAGTTCAGTTACAGTTTTCTCACCCATAGGCTCTGCAACGAAGTTTCTATACTTTTGGGTGGTTCCCGACATTTTGTACTAGTCGTTTGTATTTAAATGTACTTAAAAAAGAACGCGTGCTGCAAAATGTTGAAATAGCAATAGGCCAATTTCGCGGCGTTTCTAAAAATGACGCACAACAAAAAGTGCGACCGTATCCTGAGAGTGTCAAAATACCACATCTGTAAATATCGATATATTTCAGTATTTGTCTTTCAGCACTGATCTTTAGATATTAATGTAGATAAATTCAATTTTCTTTATTTATTTATTTAGTCCACTTTAATTGTATTTGAAAAGATTAAAATTTTTTTGGAAGTGTAATTTTGTAATAGATTTATCTTAAGTAGCATAGTTTATAGTCGTAAAAAAAGTTATTGCATAATTTAATGGGCTTATGTATTAAAGTAAACAGGTGAAGAGAGGGCCACGATTTAAAAAAGGACCATGTTCGAAAGTTTTCGAAAGTAAAAATTGCCCGAAACAAACAAAAATGCTCACTATTTTGCGAAATATTCTGTATTTAAAATGCACTTGTTGTATGCAGAACTGAATTTAATTCAAGCTTAACCTAATTAACCCCTGCTGTGGATAGATAAGCTGCCAAAACTGCTGTCAAACTTTCGAGGCAACTTAACTATCTTGGGCGCCAGTCTTGATTGACACTTGGCCCCGTCGCCGTTTATCTAAGGCGCCAGCACAAGCAACTACAAAACTATAAAATCCCGGTTAGTTACGGTAGTGCCTTAGTAGAGTTTTACCGGGAATTTCGGAAAACCAAAAAGGAGAAAATGATTTTAAAGCTTGCCCTTTGTTGGCTCTGCGTGACAGTTGCATGGCAAGGTGAGTGTGCCTGACCGACTTTCAGAATGTAAGCGAATGCATTTGCTCTGGGTCTGATTAATTTAAGTGCTCCAAAAGCGACTGCAGAGGCTGGGCATTAATTACTCGCCCTGCCCTGTCCGACCATGCCCTGCAGTGGAACCGGTTTAGTGAGGAGCACAAAAGGATTACAAATGCGTGAGACAGTCTCTAGACTCTTAAGTGATGCAAAAGTTCAGAATCTTGCATTCAGTCGCCACAGAGCAAGCAATCGTTCAAGATGCCATCGAATGCTTTGGCCTGCATTTGCAATGTCATTAATCCCTGCCGCAACGAGGTGTCCAATACATTTTTGGTCGTACAATGGCTAATCACAGGATTTGCTGCACTGGCTCAGGTTGTGCGGCCCGTGCTGTTGCTTTGTAAAGTGCCAGACCAAACTATATCAAATTGAAGAAGCAGGTTCTAAATTGTATTTCTTTTGACGCTTGCAGTTGGCATACGCGGTGAGGTGGCGCTTAATCAGGAGGATTATAATAAAACTTGGATCTATATGCCCAATGGCAATGGCAAGCCCGAGGTGGCCTATCTTGTAGAGCCGCCGCCAGAGAATCGCATAAGCTTGCCTCAGCTAATACAGTTTGAATTTTATGGCAGGTAAATTAATTTAATTTTGCAGTGGCGTTGGAATTATATTTTTTAAAGGGATTCTATTTAAAATAAATATAAAACCTATTAAACATTTATTTCTTATGTTAGTGACGCTCCTGATGATGTGCGTAGCTCCAATTTTTGGATCGATGATAACGATTTTCAGCGTGTGCGTCATAAGCGCGATACCTGGCAGGAAATGGCAGAGAAGTTTGATGCGAATTTAGATACAAAGATTCTTGTTCACGGCTGGAAGTCTAGCACCATGAGCGTCTCCATTCAGTCCATTCGGGGCGCCTATTTACAACGGGGTCAAGTCAACGTATTTGCTATTAATTGGAAAGATCAGGCGGATAATATTTACTATTTGACACCAGCGCGTTATACCGTTCAAGTGGGTCGAGCGGTAGCCAAACTTATTGATTTGTTGGTCGAGGAAAAGGATGCAGATCCTCAACGTATTCATCTAATTGGTCACAGTCTGGGTGCACATATCATGGGCTATGCCGGCTCTTATACCAAATATCGTGTTAATCGAATCACGGGACTTGATCCAGCGCGACCCGCCTTCGAGGATTGTATAGGACCAGAGAATCATTTGGATGAAACAGATGCCAAATTTGTGGATGTCATACACAGCTGTGCGGGCTATTTGGGTTTTCGGAAGCCCATAGGCATGGTCGACTTTTATCCCAACGGCGGTGGACCACCTCAACCGGGTTGCAAAGAATTATCACAGATTTTTAGTGAGCACTGAAACTGTAATGTCTGATTATATATATAGTTTTCTTTTCTTTTGTCACAGCCGGTTGCAGTCACGGCCGATCCTATGAGTATTATGCGGAGTCTATAAATAGCGACAAGGGTTTCTATGGCGTGCCCTGCTCGACATTGGATGCAATGAAGGGTAAAAATTGCAGCGGCGTAAAGATTTTAATGGGCGATCGAGTACCACGAGAAGCCAGAGGCATCTACTTTGTTAAGACGGGCAATAAACCAAGTTTCGCTCTTGGCATGGACGAAATTTAGTTGAAGGACAATGATAACTTAAATTGGGAGACGGTTGCTTTTCTGATTTAAAAATATTTTAAATTTATTATTATATTTTATCGCAATCGTAATATAAATATATTTAAAATTTGCAAAATAAAAAATGCAATCATGAACCGAAAAAATTTCTGCGTGGAAAATTAACAAAGAATAACGTTTCATAAGTGAGTTTATGGCTTAACCTGAAACTAATTAAATTAAATTTTTTTCTACCCATGCAACGGTATTTATAAGAAAGTTCAGGCTAAGATGTTTCAAAGGCCTCATATTAAACAACGGGTTAAGATGGTAAACCTTAATCCGGCGTGTATGTGTAATTGGTGGAATCCGTGCGCTAAGGAGTACACACGTTCTTCTATTTTCAAATGGCAATTCTTATTACTTAGTGAAATATTCAAGATCTTCTCAACCAATTGTAAGGTTCCAAGAGCGTTTCAGCTCTTATTTTTGTAGAGGTTCACAAATGCTTTTTTTCGCTCGCAGATGAGCTAACTGACGTGGCGCTTACTACGGAGAATTACAACAAAACCTGGATCTATATGCCCGACGGCGATGACAATCCACAAGTTGCTATACTTTTAGATCCACCGCAACAGTATCGCTTAGATTTACCGCAGACTATAACGGTTGAATTTTACAGCAGGTAAGATCATTTTAAAATACTATGTACTACTATAAGTTTGTCACTAAAACAACGCAAAGGAGACGATTTCGACCCCGAAAAGTATATATATATCACTGAGTCCGTCTTTCTGTCTGTATGAGCGCGCAAATATCTGAGACTATACGAATTAAATACATATTTGGTCTTGAGGTTTTTATGTACCATAATCAAATTACACTCCGTTTCACTTGAATAGAACACCAGGGCAATTTAACTTCTATTGCTCATATCTTTTAATCCATATGAGATAATAAAAAGTTATTAGTCTGTATTAAAAAAACAATTTACTGTCCATAATACAAAATTCAAATTATTTGAATCTGCTCAGAGCAAATTGGGAATTTGATACTTATACAAAAATACTGTAAGAAATGTCGTTTAAAGTCGTTTCACTTGAATAGCACATTTGACTAAAAATCTATATTAATTTATTTTAGTCTTGGGAAAAATTTTTTTTAATGGTCATTTATGAAATTTAATATTTTATGGGTAATTTCAGTAGCGTGGCGAAACTCCCTTGATTAAAATTACCTTGTATACCCGACTTTGAATTCAGTTATATTAAAGCCGATGTTAGCTGAAAAGCGTCAAAAAGCATAGTTTTAGATAAATACTGCTTAACAGACTTCTACTAAGTTCAGATTCAATGATTAGGGTGGCCAAAACCTGCAATTTTTTGAGTTTAATCACGATTTTACCAGTCGAACAGTATAAATATGTTGGATTGTCTTGTTGGTGCGTCCTTGAAGAATGTCTAATAGGATCATCCAGTGGAGGAATGTGAATACGTATATGTGTTTGTGGTTTTGAACTGATTGCAACGTGTACCTTAGTTTGAAAAAGTTTCAAATATTAATGACACTAACCCAGGGAAAATTTATTTGTCAGTCCGGCCAGCTATGCCCCCACTCACAGCCAGGTTCGTCAGTGTCTTTATTTGATCTTGCTACTAAATATAATAGTAATAAAAGCTAAAAAGTGTTTATTTAATTATTTACGATATTTAAAGCTCAAATACATTAAGAGTGAACTTACATAAAGTTACTTTGTACGTGTCCAAAAAGATTGTGGTAATAAAAAAACTTTCTTTCATTTTAATCCTTGTGTTAGTGACGCCCCCAAATGAGAAGCACGACTGTCATTTCCATATCACCAAAAAAACCGTGAATAAGAATTGCGTTGAATTTGATAAATTTAACCCGAAACTGGAAACAAAGATTCTATCTCATGGATTTTTGAGTTCGCCGGCGGCAAGCTCCATCAAGGCAGTACATGATGCTTACTCTAAGCGGAGAGAATTCAATATATTTTTAATTAACTGGGAGGCTCAGGCTAATAATAAGTGGTATCTTTCTGCTGGACGTTTTGGCGTTCATGTGGGTCGAGCGGTGGCCGAACTGATTAAACTGCTGGTGGAAGAGCATAATGCAAGCATGGATCGTATTCATCTAATTGGACACAGTCTGGGCGCGCATATTTCCGGATATGCTGGCAAATTCAGCAAGTACCCTGTTAAACGAATTACTGGCCTTGATCCAGCAGGATTCTGGATTGAGTATTGCGTTAAGTCAGAGAATCATTTATTTAAAACAGACGCCGCATTTGTGGATATTATACACACCTGTTTTTGGTTAGGCTTTAAAAAACCCATTGGCCATGTTGACTTCTATCCCAATGGCAATAATTTATATCAGAATGGCTGCTTTTTGAAAGGTAAGTATCAAGGATGTGATATTTGGTTAAATAAAATATGTTGTTTGCCTAGCTTTCTGCAGTCATAGCCGTGCCCCATTATACTTTGCGGAGTCAATAAATAGCAAAAAGGGCTTCCTCAGCGTGCCCTGCTAATCATTGGATGAAGCAACGGAAGGAAATTGTAAAGGAAAACCAATTCTAATGGGTGAAAAAGTACCAAGGACCGCGAAGGGTATTTACTTCCTCAGAACGGCCGCTACACCTGACTTTGCGCTTGGTTTGGAGGGGACAAGGCCAACAACTTACAATCTTAACGAAACTTTAAATGAACTGGATTGTCCAAATAATTTAACATTTTAAATGATTTATTAACTTAATCAGAAACTTAATACAAAAATATGTATACAAAAACAAAATAATTGGATTAGGGAATGACATCTGTGCGCCGTCTAATGATATTGCTGCTCCTATGACTGCCACTGGGCTGTAGTACATCGCCAGGTCTTGGCTCAATCTCGTAGTGCTTGTAACCATCCACATCGTCTAATTCTTTGGCCACAAATTTGGCAAGCAGTGTTCCACGACCAGCATAGGGAGGCACATATTTAAAGGTCGCAGCGGCCGTACCGCCTACAGGTATCTCTGCAATCTACAGGTAATGGGAAAGATGATGGATGTATCAAATCCAATCAGGATACAATTCCTTAAACTCTTACCTTAAACTTTAGCGGCTGATCAATTCCAGGACCCTCCACCGTAAACAGACCTTTGTGCAGTGGAATAGGTAGTGGATTTGCCAAGCGAACAATCACATCCACCTCCTGCTGTGCCACAATGCTGCTCTCACCTTCGCCAAGCTGAAATTGAAACTTAATATCGGGCTTACGCACACGAAAATCATCCTGCGCATAATAATCATAGTCTGTGTCCTTGACACGACACGCCGCGGAAATTTGAAAGGCAGCTTGGGATGAAAGCTTCTCAAAATATTCAATGAAAGTGACCTCCATGCGCACATATTCGGTACTCTGCGGTTTTAAGTCTAGTTCAAAGCCCATGGTTTTGACTTCTTGGGCACCGACACCTGTATAGAGCACCGCATCACAATTGAGCTGACCAGTGGCTTGATGAATGCGTTCCTGGCTCTTGTTGGTCACCTTGAGCACAACCGTAAAGTTCTCTCCCACTTTAATATCATCCTTCAGTTCCATACTAAACTCCACCTCATTGAAATTATCATTGAGATAGTAACGACTAAAGGCGTGTCGTGATTGTTTTAAAGCCTTGAGCATGGTGCTGCGTTCCTCCTCGGTGCGTTCAGCATACTTGTAGTTATCGGTGATGTCCTCCCGTTCCCACTTCAGCACCGCCTTGGTGCTAATCAGATGGCCAATGGCTAGAGTATCCTTGCGCAGCAGTTTCAGTGGTTGACTGGGTCCATTGTAGCGCCAATAGAGCTTATCGGCGTTTACCTCCGAGTACACGAAGCCGCAGTCGAAGGGTCGCAAAATTTCACCATGCTTAACGGCCAGCACAGAGGCAGGACCCACGCGATACATATTATCGGAGGCTTCCTGAGGTGTGGCGTCTACCGCCTGCCAGCCGTCGTAGGGTCCATATTGGCCTATTCCCAGATCGGGACGTTGCATCCACAGCTCGTTCCACACATGATAATTCCAAATGGAGTCCGTTGTTTCCGCATCCAGCTTCTTATTGTTGGCATCAATGAAAACATCCACGGTTAAGGAGGCCTGTGTATCGTGGGCGGATGAGTAGCAGGTGATGACGCGTGCTGGAATGCCCAGAGCTCGTGAAATGGTTGCCAGAACTCCACTGAAATTCCAGCACTGTGCAAACTTCACGGACTTCTGAGTTTTGTGGAATTGCTGTAGAATCTCCGCGGAACCTGTCCATTTCGTGGGCGCTGTGCCACCCGAGAAATCTTCTGTCCAATTGCCCAACAGCACACCATCATCGTCCACAGAGTTGACCAGCGCTGAGAGGGCACGTGCCACGCGGGCCGGATCGCCGCGATATGCGGG
This sequence comes from Hirtodrosophila alboralis, assembly GCA_035043045.1. Lineage (NCBI taxonomy): Eukaryota > Metazoa > Arthropoda > Insecta > Diptera > Drosophilidae > Hirtodrosophila > Hirtodrosophila alboralis. The sequence goes on along the minus strand of JAWNNH010000794.1, from coordinate 39,060 downwards.
TGGAATGCGTCCTACAGTACCAAGAAGACGCAGGCTGCACTCAAGCACATTACGCTCGAACTGACCAATCTTCCATACCGACGGCCGCAAACGATTATAGGAGCCACGCCAGATAAGCGTTGTGTCATGCATAACATATTCCTTGCGTTCCTCCCGGTTCTTCATATAGACCTGATCATCAGGACACCAGGGGTTAAACAGCACATAGATGGGCAATGGCAGCGGATAGCTACGGGAACCATCACCCAGAAGCTTGGTGTCAATATCCAAACGCCATTCAGTAACGGGGCACGTGGCCGGTGGCTTCACCAGCACCGTTAAAGTCTGACCCTCATGTGACTCAATGCCGGCGCCCCATTCAAGCGAATCGCCAAGATAATCAATGCCATCGTGTGGAACCAGCGCCATAAGTGTGCCATGACCCGGACTGGGCTTACTGTCATCTGCCACGCTAAATATAAAGCTAATAGCATCCTTGCTGGGACTATAATCCCGGCTAAAGTGTATGCGCAAACGAAAGGGTTCACCGCGTCGCACAATTAGCGCCTCCTTAGCTGCTGCCGCGTAGAAATGACTCGTATGGTGTTCATTGTGATTATCCTCCAGGCAAAGATCTACACGCTGCACGCCCAGCACTGCTGAGTTGACGGAATCTGTAATTCAGACAGAAATAAAAAAATAAGAAACTGGATTGATATAAAAAGATTTTATGATTGTAATGTGCACTATAAAAAAGGTGAGCGTAGAAATGTATAATTACGGATGAATGATTTGGCTTTCTCGAAGTAACAGACTTGTCCAGACGGCACAGATAGCCTTCATGTATAGTTGATTTTTTAAAACGTACAGAATCCTCTCAAAACAGATATTTAATTCTTTCAGTACTGTTCTTCATTCGCAAAATTTAAGAACATATAAAAATTTGTTAATTCAAAATGTATGTATTTTACACAGAAAATATTCAAAAGATTCCCACTCCAAACATAGAATTTACATTAATCATGACATAAACATTAACCACAGCTCTTATCTCAATATTTCGTGCCCACACATAGATGATTACCGGCGTTCAGTTCAGTTTGGGTCAGTCTGTGTATGATCTCATAAAGTAAAGCTGGGCAAGGCGATCGGCTGTCATGTTGCAGGCCAAAATGAATTTCTTGAATAATCGCCTTTGGCCATAAACAAACAAAATTTGTGGCACACTGGCAAAAAAGTTCAATGCCAAGTCAATTAATTTTCATAGTGGACAATCGGATGTATGAGTAATTTTTCAGCTACTTTAAACTATCTATAGAATACAGTCGCCCACAGCAACAACAACACAAAAAAAAACGTCTACAAACATAGAAAAAGATATTAAAATGGCTGAAAGCATCATCATCATTTTTGCCCACGAGGAATTATCTTCAACAGCATCCAACATTTATTCTTGACGGACAGATTTGTATTCTAGTGACAATAATATTTTATTGTCATCATCAGCTTTTAATCAAATTGTATAAAAAACAGGCAAATTAATACGCATTTAATTTATAAAACATCAAATATTTTCTAGCATATTATTATTATATTATATATAGCATATAATTTTAATAACTAGCTAATATATATGTAGGCCAAAATACAGCTGTTAGGCTATGTCAATCAATACCAAATGCAAAGGTCGTAGTCAATTTGCAATCAATGGGGAGGGCTAACTTCCAATTTTCTATAACCACAAGATATAACAAATTTAATATTAACAATATTTCTATAGATTTCAGCACTTGAATTCAATTTTTTAAATGAAAAGTGGCCGTGGGTCCCACTGCCCCTACCAGACTACGCCAATGGCATATGCTAAAGATCGTTTTGTTATTTTTTTGCTTTCAGCAGCAACTAAATTAAGAACAAGATGTATTAGCTATATTTGAAATACTAAAAAAGTAATACGCTTTTTAAAACATACAATATTTAAATATATATATAATATTAGGCATATTGTAATCTTAACCAACATTATAATTAATTTGATTTCAGTTAATTTTGGCTACAAGATTTCGGGGACCTGGGGAAGGCTAATTTTTTTAATTATACAAATCAAACAAGGATAAATGTGTGTTGCGAGAAATTAGTTTGTATAATTACTATGAAAATTATTGACCTGGAGCATAAATAATCATCTGTTCCAAGTTTCATTAATATATCTATAAATTTAAGAGACTATATATACAAAAAAATAGAATGGGACCAAGGGCGTAGCCAGCTTTTCGCCAAATGGGGGTATTTAAATTATATTTATTGGGCTAAATATAATTATAATAACTATAGTATGTAGCAAGCTGAATATTGCCAATATTTATTCTCTTTTTAACACACTTTCCAAAAAATTCTCTTCAAAAATTAAAAATCATTTTTCGTATGAATATATCTTTTAAAGGGAGGAGGCAATACCCCAGTTTTATGCTCTTGTTGAATTAGTTCATTTTGTGTTCGGGCAATATTAAAATATGAAATTCAATTATCTAAGCTTTCAAGTCCTAAAACAATAAACTCATTTATAAAATCAAAATACGCACAACAATTAGAGCACTTTGATCTATATATTATTCTTAAGGCGTTTCTCTATTTTATTTGTATTCAATCACATCAGATGCGTTTTAGAATTCGGTTTCCACATGGCTGCACCTTTTGACCTTAAATTCCAGCATTCGATTTCAATTATTTTGTTAACCTTTAAAGTGTTTTAGGTTTTCTAGGTGGGATGGTCAGCCGCGTTTTGACTGCGATAAGATAAGCTCATCAAAAGCTTAAAGCAACAAAAATTTGAATTTGAATTATTAACCAAGTTCTTGAACAGGAAATAAATATCAAAAGTGTGTAAATACAAATAAATAAATTTGCGCTAAAATTCCGAAAACCACAAAACATGTCAAACAACTAACAGACAAATTATAAACGTACAAAAAAAAAAAACTACACAGACATAAAGCGAGTGAAGTCATAGACCGAAAAATAAATATACTATGCATAAATGACATGCTTGAGGACCTGTGTTTAAAAGCGTGTGTGTCATATAAGCTCATTAAATGGTATAAATGTCTGTTCAATTAATTACATTCAATATCTGGACCGGGACGTGTGTTACGAAAAGGATTCACTCGTCTAACTGGCGACGGTGGCTGCCACCAGCGTTGTATCCAGCTGGGCGCATAGTTGCGATACCAAGTGGTCATAGTATGTCTATACTTTTACAAAAATTAATCTGGCTTAACACACGAAAAAACTTAACGGAATCTGCGTTTTAAAGTCTTTTGTATAGATTTATGCTTTTGTTAAACTAGCACTATTTTTTTGAAAAAGTCAAAACCGAACGCTGCGACGCTTTAAACCGTACTGATCAGTATTATATACAGATTGTTTGTGCGCTAGCTAGAAAGCGAGCACCTCTCTGGATCTCTTTGTATCTCTCCGTTAGCTCGCGCTCTCTGTTATTATTAATTATGTACGGGAAGCAATTTGTGGCCGTTGTCCGATGGCGTTGCTTTGGTAATAGAAGCTACCACCATCTGTGAATGTAGATGCTGCTGCTTGAAGAGGGCTACGTCATCGACGGCTACAAAGTCAAAGTCAAATCTTGATTCACAGCCGCAACGAATGAGGCCAATTTAATTGATTTAATGTTTAGAGCATTTAGGCCTGGAGCTGCTATAAATAATAATATCATGATCATTATTATCATGCACTGCTTGGTGTGCTGAATTTGCATTTATTCAACTGTGCAAAAATATATTTTATTTTTCATTACTCATTTACAATTTTCTGGAATTCAATTAAAACCATATGGTATACATGAACTATATTTAAAGTGTCTAGTGTTAAGTAGTATGGATTTATTTAAAATTTTGAAATTAGCTGGCAAATAACGGTTATTTAATTTCTAAAATAAAACCTGACTAAGATTATGCAAAAAATGTCAAATATTTATTCCAAAATGTATTGTATTATATTTTATATTAAGTCACTTAACTCACCTGGTAAATATTAACTACAATTTTGTAAAATTAAAAGTAGAGAACTTTAAAGATTTGTGAGCCAAATTTGTTTATACACTTGAAAATGAATAATAACATGCTCTTTGTTTCTAAAAAGGATTGGCAAATTGCTTTATCTCAAGCTATTTTAAAATATATATAAATCATATAAGCAGGTACTTTTTATAAACACTTGTGGAATTTATTAATTTTTTTTTTTTGGAATTGCTGTTTAATGTTTTTGACAGCTTCCAGGTGTTATTAATTAATTTTTTCAGTTGCAAGCTATTTATATATGAACGCACGAATAGGACTTAACAACACGCTAATTGCATGCTCAAAAATACTATATATTAAATATGCTATATAGTTTGTGGGCAGCTAGATTTTAATTTTATGAAATCGCAATGCGAAGTGAACAAGAAATTTGCATGCAAAAAAGGTCATATGAGTATTAGGTAATTAAACCACACAATAATTGTCATTGCATTGTCATTGTCACACGTACAAATTAAACAAATAATAATATCAAAAATAAACACACTTTGTAGACTCACCCGGAGCTGCCAAAAGGTTTGCATTTATATTGCGCATACGCAGCGTGCCGTCAGTTTCATTTTTGGCCTGTTCGTCACAATTTTGAAATATTTGCATACAAGAGCATTTCTGTCCCATTGTGGGTTTCTTTGGAATGTGACTACTACGATGAAGTGCGGGCGTGCTTAACGCTCAAGGCGTTGTTCAGGTAAACCGGTTTCCATATAATGATAAGCCTCAAATGAGCTGTGAAGAGTGCAGTATACTTGCAGTATTACTTGAACTTAACACGCGCACTGTCAACAATTAACTGACCATATATACATATATTTGATCAACTAATGCAAATAAAGCATATTAAATTGCAACAGGAACGCGTTTAAAATTACATCATCTCCGCGTACGACGACCGATCGCACGTCTGTCTCAAAGCATAAACATTTCTTGACTAGACTAGATCGCTTGAGCATTTTACAAGTGTTTTACTTTTAAATACATCTGCGTTTGACCCCAGCTAACAAGCGGTTGGCCTCGTCTGCCAAAAATAAAACAGACATGCGTGTTGAAATTGATCGGCTTTAATGGAACACATGAGAACAGATTCTTCTATTTGACTTTTGATTGAATTCACTTGACTTCTGCTGCTGCTGCTTGTTGTTGTTTATGACATAATTATATAACTACTTTGCTGGCAAGCCTCTTGTTTAAGTATTCAAGGGATGCAGTATTGGTGTGGCTGCTGCTGCAGCAGCAGCACTTTCCAAGGCTGCCGCAGTGTCCTCCTTGCTACCCGTTTGTGACAAATGCTTAACTATATCCACCCAATCCCAGCCACGTGCACGCTCGCCTTTATGATCAGTGCGTTCCCATTGACGTCGCTTTTGTGACTTTGTCAATTGCTCTTTCTTAGGTTCCTTTTTCTTAGCATCCGCATCCGGATCGACATCAGATATCTTCAGTGCACCAACGGCATCATCTACAATTGCCACAGTGGGCGCACATTCTGGTTGTGCGGCAGTTAGTTCATCAAGGTTGTCTTTAAGGCATTCAAACAGCGTGTAGGTCATGCCACAGCCCAGCCATTGCGAGGCCTCGCTGCTTAGGGCCGTTTGTATTTGCTCTTTGACTGCTGGCAAGCTGTAACGTGAGGAATGATGAATAAATAAAATCACCAAAAGATAACTCAATATATCTTTAGCTATACTCACAGATTGCGATTGTAGAAAGTGTTCATGTTAATTGTGGGCGCCTCATCGGGATAGTTGTCGCCCCATTTAAGCTCCACAAGAAACGATTTGTAATTGTCCTCTTCGCCATACTAAAAGTATTTCAAATTTATAATTCATTTATAAAATATATTTATGTACAATGTGCTTCTTACTTTGTATTGAAATGTTGTCAAGTTGATTTCCTTGAAGTTATCATCGCCCTCGTAAATGGACTGCAATGCTTCGCGCTCATCTGTCTGCTGTTCGAGTGGTGTCGACATTTTGTTTTAGTGACAGTGATTTTATTAGTTAAACAGAGCACATTTCATGAAAATTAAAAAAAAAATTGAAATGAAATATATGTGTGGCATAAAAACAAAGCAACAGCTGAGTGGTCACCGGCACTTATTGCCATTCACAACGGTGGGTATACAGGGCTTTCGATAACCTATTATCGATTTCTGTTAGGATCCGGAACCAAATAAACGAACGCAAGTTAAGTGAATCTTCTAGTTTGGTGAGAGAGCGAAAAAGAAAAACAAAAACAAATATAAACAAATTGCGTAAAACAATGCGTGTGCGGGTGAATCATCATTTATATTACTAATTAACACATGCGTCAGGCTTGTTCCCAAACAACAAAGCACCAACAGCTGAGTCCCAAATATGTCGACGGACGCCAAACCGTCGTCAACATCTGCAACGGAATGCGCACAATTGTTGGAATTTAAGGACTTTTTAGCAGCAACAGCTGCCAACAGCGAACTGACCTCTGGCAATGAACTTACCCGCAATGGCAATTGTGTAACTCGTAGCAGCAACGACACCTATAAGGTCACAACCGGTGAAAGACGCGCTGAAATTGTTGCTGCCATTTGGAAACAACTTTCCACTGGCGCCTGCCCTCGCGCGTTTCAATTAAAGCTGCTGCATTTGGCCACAGAGCAACTGGAGCAGGACATCAGACATGCCAAGGAGTGTGAGGTGAATGTGGATATCGGTGAGCCGCAATATGATCTATTGAAGCTACAGAAATTTGTCACTAGTCAACTGGAAAAGCTTCTGCTTCAGTTGACGGATAATTCGGCCCTGGATAAGCTACAGCTTTATGCTGATCCCGAGGAGCTGTGCAAGCAGCCTGCCAGCTGTCAATGCGCCTTGCAGCCAACATTACCAGGCCATAGCGCTGCGGCCATTAAGAATAAACCTCGCAAAATGGAGGATCGACATGTGTGCCTGGAGCGGTATGGTGCCATTTATCAGCTGACCAACAATCACAGCAACTGCCGCTTCTTTGGTGTATTCGATGGCCATTCGGGTGCACTTTCCGCCTGCTATGCAACCAGCCAAATACCACAGTTGCTTGCCCAGCAGCTGCTGCGCCAACCAAAGCCGGATGAAAGCAACGTTGATTTCTATCGCAATGCATTTGAAACGGCTTTTTTACAGGCTGATGAACGTTTTGCCCTGAAACGCATTACCAGCGGCACCACAGCCGTGTGTGCCTTGATCACTAACGATCATCAGCTGTATATTGCCTGGGTGGGCGATTCCAAGGCATTGTTGGTGGGTAAGCGTACACAGTTGCAGCTGGTGAAGCCCCACAAGCCGGAATCCACTGATGAGCGACGCCGTATTGAAATGTGTGGTGGCACAGTTATCCATGCGCAGGGCCAATGGCGCGTCAATGGCATACTGAATGTAGGTCGTTCCATTGGCGATTACAGTCTCGAAGCTGTCATTGCTGAGCCCGATTTTGTCGATGTACAACTAAGTGAAGCACATGACTTTTTAGTGCTCGGCACTGACGGACTGTGGGATCATGTGCCTGAGTCCTACATTGTGGACACTGTTTATGAATGCCTGGCCGAGGCGACAACAAAACTCGATGACATTCCCAAACTGCTGGTGGAGGCTGCCAAGGATCGTGACTCGCAGGATAATATAACTGTCGTATTAGTGCTGCTCAAGCCGCGGGATCAAATTGGTCTTGGCTAGAGATCAGTTAAAAAAAACCCATACAGCGAATGAATTAATTGATTTTAAATTTTTAAAATTGTTATCTGAATTGTTGTGTTTGTTTGTTTTTTTTTTCGTGTAAGTACCCGTAGCTTTAAGCCCGCATTTTTGGATGAAACACACATTCTTACGTGCCTGTGGCGCCCGGCAGCTCAAATGGTTGCTTTGGGGACACTCATTTGGTTGCCTCTCGAATAAGCTCAATCACATTATATTTTAGCATATGTGCATGATCCATATATATTAATATATAAATATATACACATACATACATATATTTACATACGAACAAAAACACAAAAAAAAAAGTTAACATTGTTTTGGCCGCTTTTTTGATAGTAGCTCTCGTCAGTGCTTCCGCCAAATTTTTGCATGCTGTATATGACGCCAGTATATATACATATATACATACATAAGTAAATAAATATATATCAAACAATTGCCCAGTTGACAAATAATCGAAAGTCCAACGAACGCTCGATTTTACGAGCGATATGCATAAATCCCTGGCAAATATTTGCCCTTTAAAACAATCAAAATTAATAATTATGCAGATAAGAAGTATGCAAATATATTTTTGTACTTTTCCAATATTATTCAACATTTGATAACTTTTAATAATTTGTTTAATGTACAACTATGTTTTTATTTCTAAAAGTATGCTGTAAAATCTAGCTTTCAAAATAACATAAAAAATAGCATTGATAAGTGTTTTAAATTACGCCTTTTTTGTATCACAAAGTATTTTGTACTTAAAATTGCAATGAATATTTATTTTATTTAAAACTAAGCAGTTTTCTTACTTAAAAGAAAATATAAAATTGTTACAGAATAATAACACTATTGTCAAAACCTAACGGTCCCAAAATGAATATAGAAAATTTATTAATACATTATAAGAAGCATATTTAAAAATCAAAACCTTGGCCTATGCCCAATTCCTAAATTCGGATATGAAAGTAGAATTATTTTAAAAATAATGAATTTAAACTAGTAAAAAGAAAGGTTTTTAACAATACCACAATATGTCACTATTAATAGGCTTTTAATTATTTTTAAAATAATGTTTGTCAATTGGGCATACCATAGATAAATCTATAAATACATATTTACAAGGCGCACACACACCCTGTAATCAGCGCTATTGTTGATAACCCACACAGATTCAAGTACCTTTTTATACAAAGAAAGAACTTCATGCATTTTAAACAAACATTTTTCAAAAAGAAGAAAATATAGAAACATTGTTTACGAAATTTTTTATTGGAATAAAGTAAAAGAAAACTAATTAATGAAACTAATAGCCAGAATTGGGTGGATGTCTGGGCGGATGTCCAAACGGTGGTGGTGGTGGCTGTTGCGGATACATTTGTGGTGGCATTGGCGGTGGCATGGCATACGGATGCGGCGGTGGCATGTAACCATAGCCATGTTGAGGCACAGGAAACGCCATGCCTGGCATCATATTAAAATTAGCCGCTGGCGGATGATAGTTGTGATAATAATTTGAATGCCAGCTGCCAGGATTATAGCTGGGATGATAGTTGTACTCTGAATCCCGTGATTGTGAACGGGATTGGCTTTGCTGTTGTTGGTATCCGTTTTGAAAATTGTTCGACGGCTGGCGACTCTCACGTTGGGCACGACGACCACGTTGCCGTGGCGGTGCCGCCATCACTTCGGATGCTTCTGTGGTTACAGTCGTTACAGTGTCAACCGAATCCGTTGAATTGGCTCGGTCACGTTGGCGCCTCTTACGTTGCTCCACACGCGCTTCGCGCTCTGCCTCGTCATCCGAATAATCGATAAAACGTGCCGGCGGCTCAACATCATGCTCCCATGAAGCATCTGAGCCGCGCACCTGCATCAGCTTAGAGAGTATGACGAATTGTGTATGCTCTGTTTGTGGCGCACAATAGACAATATCGCCAATGTTAATGCCACGCTCCTTAATTTGCTGATTGCTGTTGAAACGCACACAATAAAGTGGATCGGCAACCTGGCCGAGCACATCAAAAACCTGACCAAGCACCTTGCGACCTTTTTCGAGAAACAGCACAGTGTCCAAATCAAATAGCATGGAATTTGGCAGCACGCTCACCAGCACCAGCTGATCAACTATTGACTGCACCTTGCCCAATTCAATACACTCGTCCTCCGGCACGGTTATCTCCAATTGATGTATTGGCGGTAGCTCGTCAAGCGTCATTTCGCCGCGAACCTTGGGCGGCTGACGACGACGAGGCCGAGCATCATCCTCCAAATCTTCATCATCATCATCATCACAATCTTCTGTGTTGATACGCTTATCTATTTTCTTACGCAGCACTGTAAGATACTCGGCCTCAGAGTCTGAATCAGAATCGCTGCTGCCGCTTTCGCTGCCCGAGCTAACGGCAACCACTTGACGACGTTCCGCAGAGGAAAGTTGGGTTGTCGTTGTGGTTGTATTCGAGATGGGCACTTCAATGACATCGTCATTGTCGCTATCAGCTACATGAGTTACCTCTTCACCGTCTGTATCAGCATCCGAGCTATAGGCGGCAATCAAACTCAGTCCATTTGAAGTGTTTGACGCGGCTGCATGCTGATCTGACAATGCTCCTGCTTCGCAATCCATTTCCACAGCTGGTTGAGTGACTATATCAACTTGGGAGTCAGTTGAGGGTTTCTCTTTTGTTGATGACAACGTTGCTGTCGCTTCACATTCCATTTCAAATGCTGATTCTGTTGCGGTAGATGTGACCTCTAACTGAATGCCAGTTTTTACTTGTGGAGCAGTTGAATGTTCTATGGTTGACGGAGTTACTGTGGTTTCGGAGTCCATTTCAATAGCTGGTGCCATCTCTTGGTTTTTATGCAGTGTGACAATATCCACAATTTCGATTTGCTCCTTTGTCGAAGCTGTTGTTGCTGATTCAGACTCTTTTTCAAATGCTGAAACATTCTCAATAGACTTAACGTTTTGGTGTTTCTCTGGTGGAGTATCACTATCTAATTTTGCATTGGCTTTTATTGACACATTGCTGCCTATGTTTATATCAGCAGCTTTTATGAGTTCTGTGGGCTTTTCTGAATCAAGGGTAACATTTTCATTTTCTGGTGGACAAAAAAGACGTATGGGTTATATTAATAATATTTATACTTATGGGAACTTTAAAGTAGTTTACCTGTTTGTGGTACAGATGTTGTTGTAGCCCCATCCACCAGAATTGTTTGCGTTTTGTTGTGTTCTGCAACTGCAGCTGGTTGAGTCGAGGTAGTCTCTTTATTGGCAGCTAGCTCCACAATCCCTGATGTGTTTGGATCCAAGTCATTGATGACCAGACTTTTGGTTGTTGCAGCCTCTGGCTGCGCAGATGCCATGACTAAAGCGTTTTCAATTATTTTCCGAACTAGCAGCACGTTAATCGCGCGCACGTGTTTTTGTGTTTGAAGACAAAGTAATCGACTGTGCTATCGATACACAATGTCGATATTTATAAGTTGACCATAGTGTTGCCAACTCAGTTTTTTCCGAATCTGTCCTTTACCCGGAAGAGTAAACAAACAGCTTATGATCCGAAAAAAGAACAGATTTTCGACTACTTTCGGGCAAATTTTAAATATAAAGCACAGATCTATTGGAAAAAAAGGATGAGATGGCAGCACTGATATACACAGGGAGAACATGAAAATCGCACATTCCTAGACGCTCTTAAAACTTAAAACAAACAAATATAAATCAAGTGCATTACATTTATACCAATGGCAAACGCTCAAAATCCGCCAGGAGCCATCATGAAACTAAATGATGATTGTCTCGAGATTATAATACGTCAATTGCCGCTCTCCGATCGCATTAACTTTGCTTTAAGTTGCAATCGATTTATTAGTTTTTATCAACAAGTGTCACCATTGCTTGACAAATCCTTGGACTGTAATATTTTTGATAAATTGCCTTTGGAGAACATAATCACGTTCTTCAAGTTCTGCGGCAGTAACTTAAAGGAGATCACAATAGAAGATGGCGAGATCAAAAGCCAGGCTTATGAACTAATTGGAACTTATTGTATCAACTTAAAAACGTTGAAAATCCACAATAAACTGTTGAAATTACACATGAGTAAGATATTTCTGAACTTAAATGAGCTTGAGGATCTGGAGTTGAAAATTTGCTATCTCAACGATGACTGTGTGCTGGAGCTGTTACACTTATCGCAGCTTAAAAAACTAAATATTACTTATAATTTTGAATTGATGACTGGCCTGCATATGCATCGATTACCAGCCTCAATTGAAGTACTGGACCTTTCATTCTGCTTGAGGTTGCATTCGAGTTTATTGCCAGACATTTGCAGAGCACTACCAAACCTTAAGGAGTTGAACATCCGAGGGCTGCAAGAAATAATGGATTTTAAGCGATTTGTCAGCTCCTGTGATTCCCTGGAGACTCTTACTATGTCCGGCAGATCCGATGAGGAGTACGAGCACGTTGCAACGCTACCAAATCTAAAGGAAATTGTTTTGTACATCGCATTTGGAAGTCAGGTGCGCTCCGAACTGCTTGAGATTCTAGTGGAGCACAAGTCCCAGCAGCTGGTGCACTTTAAGATCATCGGTAAGAATTGTATAAATCCTAAGATAATATCAATGATTGCTCAGCTCAACGCATTACAAACGCTGACAATATCAGAAAACACTAAGATCAGGAATCGAGACTTAAAAACGCTTAGTAAGTTGCAAGAGCTGCGTAGAATTGGTCTTAGCTTTTGCCATGGGATCCGTAACGATGCGGTGCTTCAACTGATACTAGCTTGTCCCAAACTTCAGTTTCTGGACTTAGGCTTTTGTCAGGGGATAACTGACGAGTTGCTATTTGACATTGTTTCCAACTTGCGTCAACAAAAGACAATCCAACGGCCTCTTCCCCTTGTGATCAATGTGTCCCAAACAAAAGTTACTTTGTTAACGGTAGAACATTTAAATGCTACCGCCAAGGATATAATCAGTATGGAATATATAGAACTTGGTCGAAGTAAATAAGCTGACTGCAACGCCACCCATGCCTCCCTCATAAGAAGGGCTTCAAGCCACCTTGGCAACTTTATACCTCAACTATACACATTTTGGACTGATGCCTTAGACCATTCAAAAATCTATTTATACTGCTGGATTTGAATATGCGTTTATACAAGAATATTTGTTTGCGGAACTCGGATTGTGGACAGGGTGTCCCATAGCGGGTATACTCGATTATCGTATTATTAATTGTTTTTTTATAAGATGGGAAATATAATTAAATATTATGTATTCTTGTTATTATTTTATGTGCTTACACTAACATAAAAGTGTTGCAATTCAATTTCAAATAAAATTTAAATAATTGCATTTTTTAAATTGAAAAAAATCAATGCATAAAATATTGAAGAACTTTATTAATTCCACTTTTAAAATCAATTGCTATTTTACTACTATATGTAAGCATTTTCAAGCTAATTTTTAATGTTAAGCTAGTGGACTTGCTATTAGCCAAATATAATTAAAAGCTTATAAATAATATTACACTTGATATTTTTTTAATAAAATGTACTGCAAGTACTTTAAATTAAATTAAGCTTAAAATCTTTGTACAATTTTTGTGAAATGCGTTTGAAGCGGCTCGTTCGTTGCGTTGATATATTTGTTTTTTGTTTGGTTTTTGGTAAAAAGTACCCTATCCGAAATATACCATATGGTAAGTTGTTACAAAATAGATTTTGTGTCATGAGATTTTCAAGTTTCGAGTCAAAAATAAGCACGTCTGTAATTAATTATATTACAACGTGTTAAAATAACTAATCAACATACGACAGCCCAGACGAGAGCTTTTAAATATCTTATAGAATATCGGTTACAATTATTTTGAATATCGGTTACTAACGTTACTTTGTGCTAAGGCAGAGTTACATAGTTGGAAGATGTTCACGTTATAATCGATTTTCAAAATATTTAAGACGTTTAAAATTTGTAAGACGAAGTGCGAACGAGTTTCGTGTGACTAAATCTAATGTGTGTAAATATGAATTATCGCAATAGTTTGCTAATATCAACGTGGGTTGCCTTATGGTTATGGTGTTACCATGTGAGATATGTGAGAATGAGTATGTTGTATAAACGTACTAGGCTAAATTCAACTTAAATCAATTAATCAATTATTGCAAGCAATCATCTTTGGTCCAGGTAGCATACAAAAGTCGATCCTACACCTTCCAATCCAAACGATACTCATCAACCAGCAGTAAATGATGATTAATAAGCCAACCTGCAGAGAAAGTATTATTAAAAAATCAAAGTGAATTATTTGTTTGTAAGTCTAAATTGACTTACCCTCTTGCTGTGCCAGGTTTAAAAACTCCTGCCACTTGCCCTGTATGTCCCAATACTTTTCTTTAATCTGGTTTCTGTCCTGCAGATAGGAGACTCCAAAAAAGTAGGCCTTTAACACATCCTGAGGATGTGTCTCAAAGTGCAGATAAACACCCAAGTATTTCTTATTCTCTGCTATGATAAAGCGCTCATGTGGATCAAAGGAGGAGACAATGTTTTCAATGACGCTGCTGCTTTTATATTCGTCTATAAGATTTTTTACACTCAAACCAAGACGTATATTTAGCGATACGGACACTGTCTGTCCCAGTGTGACGCGTTCCATTTTATTGACCTAAGAAAGCAATATTAGGCACTGATAACTCTAGCTATGACATCTATAAGTCACCTGCTGTGGCGTCAGCATACGTGATGATCGGAAAAATTCCTCCAGAGCAATTAAATAGCGCGACTCGTTGAATGTGCGCAGACAGACAGCACGCACTGCCTTCAGATTGGCGTAAAGATGCAGCGTGACCACAATATAGAATATGGTATACAGCATTGCCTGGCTCTTGATGAGCGTCAACAGGTACAAGCCCACAAAGGAAGCCACCAAATTAACGCAAGTCTCCTGCGAGCTATCCTTGGAAGCGACATCCGCCAAATTTCCACGCACTGCATGATGTTGCGTTAGAGCCGCACGTGTAGCGCCACCCGCGACGCCCACAATGGCCTTTAGCATGGTGGAAGCACAGAGAATTTGTGTGCTTAAGTGTGGATATTTAGGAAGCACATAGATTTCAATGCCCATGGCTAAATCGTTGAGAAAATCAGCGCGTAAACGCCACTTTTTTGAGTCGACATCCAGCTGACTGCCCTTCCACCAGGCGAATATTATGCGCCCCACATGTCCGCTGCCCTCCTTCAGTATCCAGGTAACTGTTGCCGAGTATGCGTTTATATTTTCGCTACCCACACCGATTCCTTTGAGTATTGCATGTGTACAGAGCGTTCCGCAAATGGTGCTGCAGAAGGCCTGGAATGTGTCCCAGATTTGATACGCGGCATAATCATCGGATACCGAGTCCGGATAGCCTTTGGGCAGAAATATATTCTGCAGCACTCGGAAGAGCAGGAACTTTTCCTGTATGACCAGCTTATCGCCACGTAGAGGCACGCGCACAATGTTACTTTGATCTATAATTACAGGACAGCTTGCATAATTTTTAAATGTACAGGTGTTTAATTAGATGCTCACCTGCTGGCGTCACATAGAGTATTTCCTCGCCTTTCGTGCCATATTGCTCGCGAAAATGTATTTTCATTATTGAACATTAATTCAATACAGTTTCTGTTTACGCGAGTCGCAATGCGTGCACCCCTCTCTGCGCACAAGCCATAAACTAAATCATAACAGTAACAGCTTCATAACAGCGATAACAACATAACATTTGCTGAAGTATATTGGCAAAAAAAAATTAAATAAAATTTCCGTTATTTGTTGCAAAAAACATTAAAAATGTATCATTGAAATTTAAAATAAGCAATACTCTGTTAAAGCTCAGACGATTATGTCTAAATAAAGACAATTTTAATTTGTGTTTTAAATTTTTTGAATGTCGATAAAATGCTATCGATATAGCCATAACAGCGATAATCCTCAACATTTACTACAATTTTCAAAATTATAGTGCTTAAATTTAAATCAAACGGCCATTTAAAAAATTATTTTAAAATAGTTTCAATCTCATTGTTTAAAGTTTATGGTACATCGATAGCGATAGTTTTGTGGTAGTTTGAAACATCGAAGTTTCTCAATTGTTTGAGATTGTGACAACCCTCTCGACTACGAAAAAGAGATAAAAGAGACGAAACAAAACAAATCCGTCATTCAACAACTTGAAGCACAACAGAAGAGTTCGAAAAAAAAACTGATTAACCCCAAGGGGGCGTGAATTAATTAATTTGTTAAATTAATTAATTTGTTAACTGAATTAAAACAAACCTTACAATAAACCATTACACGTCTAAATAATTTAAACAAGTGAAGTGAATAAAAGTGATAAATTTGTAGTCTGAGAAAATAATCTAAATTTAAAGTGTGATTGTGAAAAAACTGAGTAAACTTTTGGCAACCAGTTGATAAATTTCTCTAGTCAGAATCACTAGGACACACAGCACACAACAGAAATACATCAGGCAATGTCATTAGAGGAAATAAAAGCTACTTTGCGTCGTTTTCCAAAGCTTTTGGGTGGTGTTGGCATTTTAACCACGTAAGTAAAATCGACGAGAGGGGTAGCAGCAACAGCTGCACCAGCAATTATAATTAATATATGCAAACTATACTGCACACCATTTAAGGGGGCTCGTCATTATATGTTTAAGCAAATTCAAGTCTTGGCATACAATAAATGGCGCCACTTGTCTATCAACTAGTACAGTTGTACTTAATTACATACATAAATACATATATGTGTTTATATCTTAAGTGCAAATGCACTAACATATAATATTGCGTTTCCGCATTCTAGTCGTGTGCAGCTGTGACGTCATTTGTTTACAGCGATTAAAAACACCAATGGCAACAACAATAACACAAACAAACAACTTATTCATTCTGCAGTTCTCTGAAAAACTGCCAATTTCTTGTTATTGTTGTTGGTGATTTTAACACAATATGATCAAAACAAACGTACGATTTTGGCAAAACGAGATAGCACTATTGAAGTGCTTGTTGTTTTTCTTGCTGTTGCTTGTTTGCCATTCGTTTACTTTGCCTCCGCCTCTTCTTGTGCGTAACAGCTGTTCAAGGCCCCCCACGTTCATACACACACGCACGCATTTTTAAACTAACCGGCCGCCAAAAATAGTGCGCAGTAGTTTTTTGCAAAAACGACTCCCTGCGAATTATTTGCAGTTCTCATACTATCTTTATTATAATTATCTTTGTGTTATTGTTGATACTAGAAAATAGTTGGCGCGTGTTGCGCCTTTCTATGTATGGGTGACGCGCCCACTTTTATAAAAACAACAACAATTTTTGTTTATGCATCGCGCACGTTTATGGCAACAACAAATTTTTGGCAGATCTAGATATTTGGGTCAATCAACAACAACAAGAATATAGAAAACAACACGTGTATCAAAATGTATATATTCTATTCTCAGAAACTGTAATTGTTATAAATAACATAAACTTAGTACAATTTAAAAAAAAAATAAAGTTAATAAATATAATAATAATAAAAAAAAAATTATGATAATAAAATATACAGATAATAATAAAATAAGTAATTATCGAAATAATGCAAATAAAAAAAAATCTTTGTCTTTTAGTGTGAATAATGCCTTAAAACAATTAATATTATATAAATAAAACAATTGTTTTTAAATTTGGTTCTTATTTTAGCGCTGGTATCATCCTATACGAAACACCGCAAATCCGTAAATACTTCTCTCAATATGTTGACAAGAAACAACAGGAACCGGACAAACGTCGCACCGAATACATTTACATTAAGTATCACATTTATCGCGAATCCATGCGTAAGCTACAGCAAAAGCAGGAGGATGAAAAGAAATGGATCAGTGTCATAATTAATCCCATTGGCAAATGGTGGAAGGCAGCCAAGCATTCGGTTGCCTGGCGTCTATTGAACATTGCTCAAACCGGCGGCCAAGCGGAGCGTCTCAAGGCAGTGCAACAGTTGGTTTGCATGGATCATTTGAAGGATTGGGACTTTCGTCATCTGGCACAGATCTGTGATGCACGTACTTGCGTATCCTTGGCACGTTCTGGTGCTGATGTACGCTGGTTTATGCCGGTGCCAAGGCGTGGCTGTTTTAAAAACCCAAAAATGCTGCTCTCTGAACTACACGTAATGCTGGCCCAACTCCGTCCATCGCCCTGCGTTGATCACTTCTTTAGCAAATATTTTCCGGAACAACCTAATATCGTACGTAAACAATTAAAATCCAATAATGCAAAATTTAATCAGAATTTTTTATATTTTAGGAAGACATTCACGAGTTTTTCTCCCAGGAGCAATCCGTTTCGCTATCTTCACAGGACACTGACTTATTAAAAGAAATTATCTCGTTTTTGCATCACATTACAAAGGATCCAAAGGTTGCAGCCAAAATAATTCACGTTGGCGGGCTTATGCATTTAATGGAGATGCGCAAGATATTCAATGACGACAATGAAACGCTATCGACGCTATGCAAAGTATTGGCCAATATGTCAATGGTGCCCGATGCAGTGGAGCATTTCTTTGTCTCTGGTTGGGTGGGCACTTTGGCAGAATGGCAGCAATGCCCCGATTTACGTCTACAGGTCATTTCGGCCAAGACGATGGCCAATCTCGATCATGACGATCCAAATCAAAGCACCTACCCACCCAATGTGTATCCACTGCATCCGCGTGTGCGTACACGACGCAAACCCAAGGCAGACATTGTCTTTGTTCATGGCCTGATGGGTGGTGTGTTCATTACCTGGCGACAGCGCGATCGCAAGCCCACCGAGTTGGGTCTATATGGCAAGAATGCCTTTTACACAAGCGAGTCAGACGATGTGTTTCTCGTTGGCGAGCAAAAACGCATCAATGGCATCAGACAGCAACCACTGCAGCAGCATCAACAGGTGCAGAGATCTAAGCAGTTAATCCCAGCCCAAGTGCAGTCCAATGGTGATGCAGCCAAGACAAATGTGACCAATACAGATGTCATTAAAGGTATTAACAAAAAAACCAGCAAGTAACTGGTATATTCGGCATGCCGAAGCTTAAATGTGTTTATTACATTTCCTGACAAATATTTATACCATCTATATAATTGTAACTTATCTAATCATCAATTCTATATATATTTGCAGAAAGCGTTCTAAAGACCAGCAAAAAAGTGGAGGAGAAGCGTCTTAGAATAAGTGATGCCGCTACCAAAGAATTTGTGGAAACGCTGCGCAACGAGGCTGAATTGGATTCAGATTGGGAGGTGGTACATCCAGATATACCGCTGCAGGCGAACGAAAATTGTCGTGGCATGTTTAGCGTATCGGGCAACGAGTGGAACAATCAAGATTCTTGCCCTGAATATACCAATTGCTGGCCAATGGAGTGGTTGCCAGATGATTATCCCGACTCAAGGTAGGCATTCTGTGCATTCTGATTGTGTTCAAAACGTGAAACTAATATATGGTGTATTTTTTGATTGCAGAATCATCGGCATTGATTATACGTCAGCAGTTACAGAATGGTCGGCCAATTTCACCAAGTATTGTCCATGTGAAAAGGGCCAGGGTCATATAGATGTGCGCGCCAGCACATTGTTGGAGCGCATTTCCACCGCTGATGTTGGCAATGGGCGTCCAGTGGTATGGATTGGTCATTCCATGGGCGGTTTGCTCACCAAGCTCATACTGCTCAAATCGATGGACTCGGTTGAGCCACGTGTACAACAGATTGCCAAGAATACAAAGGGTATTGTATTTTTGGGCACACCACATCGTGGCTCATCTATTGCCAAGTGGAAGCAGCATATGCAAGTGATTCTATCGCCTTCAATTGAGGTCAAAGAAATGGAAGAAAATTCTCCGAAACTTTTGGAAATGCATCGCCGTTTTATGGGATGCTTGCACACTGTTCTGCGTCATGTAAATGTACTAAGCGTTGCCGAGGGATCGCCTACCATGCTGACCACATTCAAATTTCCACTGCGCATTGTCACAGAGGAATCGTCGCGCATCGATTTTGGCGATTTCTTTTTGCTCAAAGATGACCATCTCAGCCTGTCCAAACCAATCTATCGTCAGTCGTTTCTCTATCAGCGCCTGTTGCATGTTATAAGCGAAGCGATTAACCAAAACGGCGATCCCAAGGACACAGATGACCAATCAATGCCTAATGTTGGTCTTATGACCATAAATATGGTTGCCAGCATGCTTAAGGGTGCCAAGGGGCTATTCGAAATGCTGCCACGCGTTGCTCTGCGCTTCACCACATAAAGGCAAAGCATTGCAAAACCACTTTTGTACCTTAAAAGCTTGATGCACCCATTGATCAACCAGTTAGTTTCTAGATTATGGAATTAACGACAAGTATTCCTTTTAAGCTTGACTTACACTTAATAGTGTTCATGTACATATGTATTTGTATACCGAATCTTAATTTATTTCTTAATATATAGATGCTTAACAAATCTAAACAATAAATATAAAAATGTTTACACAATAATTAGAAGACTATGTAACAGCTGTTACTGCACTGCTTTCCATTTGTTTGGCGCGAAGTCGTTCCTGTGCCAGCCGGCGATTCTCTGCAATGCGTGCCATTTGCTCGGCGGACAGCTTTTTTGACGCAGGCGTCGATGGCTGCGATAGTGGCAACGGCTGGCCATAATCACTGATGTCATCCTCGTGCAACGATGGCGCAGCTACGGAATAGGGTGTCGAGACGATTGCATTGCGGGAAAACGAAGGCGTCACCAGCGTGCTGCTGGTCGTGGATGATAGGTTACGGCGGTTTATGGCTGGAGTACGTGGAGCCAGCTTTGACATTGCAATTTGTTCGCCAAGCAGAGCGTCAAATTCATCAAATGGTTCGGCTATCGCATCCGGGTCCTCATCATTGGCGTTGTCATGGATCTCGGCATCTGGCATATGTAACTCTTCCAGTTGACCTAGGCGATAGCGTGTCATATGGACCTGCAGAGGTTTTTTCGTTCCCAAACGTTCGATGTTGTTAAGCACGTCATCGAACTTATAGTTTGGATACATGCGATGACCCCAATGCTGCAAGCGCCGCAAGATCTCATCCAAATCAGACTTTTCGTTGCCTTTTCCCTTGTATTTAATATCCTTGAAGTAATGCTCAATTGTCTGTAAACCACGTGGACCACGCAGGGTGTCCACGGTGAGGCGTGGGCGAGGGTTCCGCACCGCACGCTTTTTGGGCTCCACTTTAATGCCAGCGTTTGATTCACCTGTGCCAGCATCCGCGTCTGCATCATCACCGAACAACTTTTCGCCAGCGTCGCCTTCCCCATCGCTGGGCAGTTGATCATTGTCTATGCCTATATTATCATTGAACAGGTCGTCAACCCCATCGTCACCAAATAAAGATGCCATAGCAGAGTACAGAAACACAAATATCCAACACTCGAATGTGCGGAATAACAAGCTAGTTTGCCGCCATTTTTCTGCTTCTAGCCGGTGCCATTCACACAAGAGGTACACACACCGCGCAGGGCTGCCAACTTGCGCCATGGATTACGCCTCTTTGTTACATAAGTTTTGTGCCCGTGCGCTGTCAAATTACATTTATAAATGGTTAAACATAATAAACAATAATATTTTAACAATATTTTGATAACAGTGTCATTTTTTAAAGCAACTGCAAGTGGTGAAAAACAGCAGTTGGCAGCGTGGCAATGTATAGCAACCCTGCCATTGTGTGGCCTGGCAACACCAGCAACGCCATACTTCTAAAATGCTCTTTTCGGGCGAGTTTATTTTATCCGCATAATTTTTAGAAACAGCAATACCAAGTAAATTAAACGAACCGAAACATATAGAAGTGTAATTTGGCTAAATGTCGTTACCACTTGACATATAATTAAAGTGCTAAACACGCTGCAACGTTGCAAAAACTTATTTTTCTGGGAAAAAGCAATAGCAGCAAAAAAAAATTAGTGTGGTGAATAAACGTTTTACGCATTTTACCATCAGCTGCGGCTGTCAAAAATTGGCGTGCGTGGTGACTTGCCGCAAGCCGAAAACAAAACACGACAAAAATATAAAAATTATGAACAATATTTTATAGGCAATAAGTGAGTGCGAAATGGATAAGCGCTACAAATGGCCAATGAACCAGCAGAGAAGCGGCTGCTACTTGGAACCACCAACATATGCCCAGCATGCGCCCAGAAATTCTTATCAACTGCCCTACAAAAACTATACGCGCCTCAATCATAGCTACAATAACTACAATCAGCATAATGTTTCTGGCCCTGGCGCTGCTCCCAACAACTATTACAAACCGCCACCGCCTCCACCTCGAGCTGCAGGAGGCGGTGGCGGTTGGTTGGCGCCACCACCTGGATCTGAAAGTGGTAACAACAATAACAACACCAACAGCAGCTCAGACGTGGTTACCCTGATAATGGAGAATAATAATCTAAAGCGTATGATTATGGTGCATCTGAATATAATGGAGGGACAAACGGACAGTCTGGCGGCCAAAGAAAAGGAGCTGGAAGAGAAAAATGCTTCCATCAATTTGTTGAAGTCACAGAACAAGGATCTATCACAGCAAATAGCCAAATTGGTTCTAACGATGAATGATCTTAAAAAGCACCTGCATCGAAGGCAAATCAAACGCTCGGCCATCGAAAAGGCCGAACATCAGCTGCAGTCCAAGATTAAACGTTATTCGGAGAAAGAAACACAGACTATGATTGATTGGGTAAAAAGGGAGGAGGAGCCAGTGCAGCAGCCACAGCAACAGTTGAAGAAAACACAAAATGTGATTGTCACATCTGTTACAGATTTGCCGCCCATGTCGCCAGCTGCTGCTGCTGCCGTTGCTGCTGCTGATGCTCCGACCATGTCGGACACTAGCAAAAGTCGTGGCCAGTTTAATGGTGGCAAAAAGGTTAGCACTATAATCTTGCATCGCTTGCATCAGCAATCCTCTAGCTTACAGCAGCAAGAGGATGTTGAGGACGATGAGCACGAACTGGAGGATAAGGTGGAGGCTGAGATAATGCAAGATGTGCACGCAGAAGTTGACACAGAGCTGGTGGTAGACGGCTCGCATCTTAATATGGCGGAGGACCAGATGGTAGATGAGGAACAGTTGGTGGAAGAGGGACAGTTGGTGGAGGAGGAACAATTGTTGGAGAAAGAACAGTTGGTGGATGAGGAACAGTTGGTAGAGGAGGAACACGTGGTAGAGGAGGAACAGGTGGTAGAGGAGGAACAGGTGGTAGAGGAGGAACAGTTGGTGGAGGAGGAGCATATCTATCACGATGCGCTTGATACGCACGATATGAATGTGGAAATCATTGGCGCCGAAGAAGAACTGGGCGCTGAAGAACAGACTGTTGCTGATATTGTTGTTGATACTGTAAACAATGGCCATATGTACGAAGAGGACGTTGTTGAGGATGGTGAAATCGTTGACAACAATTGCGCCTCAAACGATCTCTGGCAGACCGAAACGGCGCCGCAGGTAAGCGTCTGCATAATTTATTTTTTTATTGCTTCTTAACATCCACTTTCTTTTTAGATATATGTCTCGGGTGAGGTGAGTCCCAGCGGTGTAGCACCTTTTGCGCACTCAACGCCCCACCACCATCAGAAAGATGAACGTGAAGTAGAAGCAATACAAGAACAGCTGAAGGAACAGGCAAAAGCGGCGTCTTCTGAAACGGAAGAAAGAAATAAGCTCACGGAGCTGCAAGCAAAACAGGACCTTATTGAAATTGAGAGTCACCAATTGCTAAAAAGGCAAAACGATGTGCAGAAGTCGACGAAGGTGGTGGAAGTACAATCTGTTGAAGTGTTGCACACAGATCAAGTGCTAACGAAACTTATCCAGCCAAAGTTGCATTCCACACAACATAATGATCAAGCAATCGCCACTCCGAAAGTAGTCACAAAATCCAATGTCGTAACAACGCCACAGAAGAGAAAATCATCATCCAAATTGTTGCCCAATCATCATGATTATCATCAGGCCAAAGCCAAAGTGGAAGTCACTAAAAAAATACGAACTGTTGGTAGGCCCAAACAGCAGCCACTGGGCACACATAAATTGGGGGCAGATAGTGCTGCTAACGTGGCAGCAACAATGTTGGCTAAGTCAGCGCTGCAGGAGAAGGAACTGTTGCAGCAAAATAAACGAGAACTCGATAAGCAGCTGGAGCTGGAAAAAGATCTGGCGCAGCAGCATGAGGAGCTGATACTGCAAATGGAACGAGACGTGCAACAAAAGGAGAAACGTGATCGCGAACTGCTGCTCGAAAAGCAAAAGCAGTTGGAACAGGACAAACAGCTTAAGCAGGAGCGTGAAAAGAAGCAAAAGGAGCGCATGCGTGAGATTAAACAACGTGAGCAACAGCAACGCAATAATAGTAAACAATTGGAGTCAACAAAAAAGCTGTCTAAAGATCAAGAGCAACAAACGACGGATGCGAATGTTAAAGAAGAAGAAACTAAGCGCAAGTTTCAGGAACATTTACAAAAGGAGCAACAGAGAGTGCAACTGATAAAAAAGCAGCCCCTTGTGCGTATCAATAAATCGCCGTTCCAAAACACTACGAGCCTTATATTTCCGCCACCAGCAAGTACCACAATAACGCCCGCGGCTTCACCAACAAATGCAGCCTCACCCAAGATAAGCAATTCTAGTAATAATAGTACAACAACAATAATAAATACGCCTTTAACGCCGCAATCGATCAGCAGCGTTGGCAGTGGTAGCAACAGCAGCAGTGGCAACATTAATAATAATAACAACAGCAGAAGCAGCAACAATAATAAGCGCACAACTCTTAACAATTGCATCACAACACACAATAAATCTAATATAAGCACCAACTCGCACTCTACATCCAGATATAAGACATCATCACAGCCATATAACACGCGTACTTGGGAGGATCAAGAGTTTCACTGTGACAATGAATTCTTTCTGGAAGAAGCCGACGAGCTGCTTGCTGACAATCCCAGTCTAGAGATACCCAAATGGAAGGTGGTCAACATTAAACGCAGTTCCAATGATAGCAACATTGAACCGCTTAACGACGCCGTCTTTGAGCGACGCCATGAGAAGCACGTGCGTGATGAGATTGAGCGTAAGAAGCGTGATTCACGTTATATACGCGAACAGATTCGTAGCGAGGCGTTGCGCATGCGTCACAATCAGGATGAGGTATTGGTGCCATTGGACCCAATGCCCACATCAACGTTCTATCCATTACCCGAAGACATTGAAGCTATACAGTTTGTGAGCGAGGTGCCTGTTCAAGCGTTTGGCGAAAATATGGTTAATGTTAAACCAAATAGTGATCATTTTACGCTACCCTGGCTGGATGCAACGACAGCAACAACAGCTGAGGCCAAAGCAAAAGCAATTGCACAGCCCGTTGCCACGTTGTCCAGCAAAAAGCTACCCACAACTGCTGCCGAGGCGCGGCATCAGGAGATGAATTCCTCGTATGTGTTCCTCAAGCGACGTAAGCGACAGCGGCGTCGTTAAGCGTGCAACTTGCAACAGAAGCAGCAGCTAACAATTACAAGCTGCATGCCAAATGCATGCAAAGTCTTTCAACTGACGTTGCATATGCATAATATATATATAAACAAGTTTTTTTTTTGAAACCTTTTTTTTTTGATTAACTTTAATTTCGTATCATTTAATAACTATAAAAACAGTCGTTAGTTTCTAGAGACTCTAAAGAGTTGTTTCAAATTACGTAAATGCCTATGTTAAATATTTATATATCCAGTCGAAACATCTCAGCTTTATCATTATATTTACAAAAACCAACAATAACTTTTGATAAGCATACACAAAAAGAAAAGCGTAAAAATTCTGTTAAACAATAAGATTATTGTTAAACTGTTTTGCGCAACAGACAACAAAATGAAATTTGTAGACTTTTTTATTTTTAGCGAAATGCTAAATACTTAATGTATGTTAATATATACATTTTTTTTTTATTATTATTAATATGAATTTTTGTGCATCTCTGTATTTATAATTTGTTAATATTGAGGTCTTTTCGGCAAGTGAATTTTTCTTGTAATTTAACATATTTAAGCGAAATTCACTTTTAGAAAAAGTTGCCGAAGGTGAAGATATGAACTAATTTAACCCGATGTTTCATTGTTTTGCACAAGAAACTGAATTTCTAAGTGTGCTGTATGTTTGTTGAGTATGTATGTTGAGTGTATTGGATTAGTTACTCAGGTATATATTTGTATGTGCAAGATGATTGTTGTTGTGTACTAATAATAAATTGAATAGATTTTATTGAGTATGGATGAATGTATGTATGTATAAAATGAAAGTTTTGACTAGTTTTTATTGCAAAAGTTGTGAAATCAGATTTTGGAGCAACAAACAAAAAAGCATCGGGTGACAGAAGTTAACAAAATGACAACAAATACATATTATATTTTGTTTAATTTTAAATTTCAATTGAAAACTGTTTCATTTTGTACCAAAAAGAAAAAAATAACAAAACAAAGAAGCAGAACACAAAAATAAATAAACTTGATTTCCAAGCTGTATTAAACATGTTTATTCAACTTGCAACAGATAAAAATTGAAATAAATTCTCTTTATATATTTGAATTACCTTTTTGCCATGATAAGCGCAGTTGATGTACGCTATACGTTATATAGTATAGGCCCATATTTTGCAACGTCTTTTGAGAATTAGTATTGCGATCTTTGGTATGTAGGCTCTCCCCCCTGTACAGTTTTCTAGTTATTAAGCCCTTGAATATAATATTAGCCCTAAGTAGACTCGTGACTATCTAGTTTACACATGTATGTATTTAACAAAATTCTATATTTATATAGTGCGATATTTTTACGTTTATTTTGTAAATTTAAATCGCTCGATTTGCTTGTATATTGCAAAATTGTATAAGGCAAATAACATTTGTTTAGCACTTTTGTAAGTAAACATGAATACATCTATATAATTGCAATTCAACGTAATTTACGTAGCTGTTAATTAGTTCAATTTGCCGCTGCTCCCGAATTATATTGATTGCACATTGCCGTCAACGAATAACAAAGAGAAAAGAAAACACCATAAAACACATCATAATTAGAGCAATCGTAAACAGCGTTTTGCTAAAAACAATTAAAAACTGCATAAAATGTATTTGTACATTTAACTGTTTGACAAGTTTTAATGTAAAAAATAAAGGTTTAATATATATAATAATATTAATAATTATACATTACAAAAAAGTAATAAAATAAAATGCAAATTTTCAATACTTTTAATTGGATTCATTTACGTGTATAATTGAAATACTAATTGACAAAAGTTAGCTGACTATTGTTGTTTTTGTTGGATGGACGGAAGCTTTGCCCTTGGCTTATTTATTGCTTTGTGTGAGATACTGATGAGCCGTTGTCTCCCACAGTTCATCAATTGTCTCGAGACTCTCGCGCCAGAGCTGCTCCAAAAGTAGCCAGCCCTGAGTTTGGGTAACCAGTACATAATCATTGCCGGGATGCAGTGTGTGTGTATATGCGCCCATGACAAGACTCTGGGCTAAACGTGCTGCGACACAATACTTGAGATAGCTGCGCTCGATGCTACTCATGGACTGTACGCTGGTATAACCGGCTAGAAAGATGCCACCGCTAGCTAGTTCCTTGGCCTGCAGCATCATGTAGCTCATAGCAATGCCCAGCTCAAAGATGAGAGGGGAACGGTTAGTGTCGCCAAAGTCTATGACGCCAGTGACGCGATAGGATTCGGGCTGGTCATTTTTGTTTAAGGCATTAACCACTATATTCTGTTCATTGTAGTCGCCGTGTATGATCTGCAGCTCCAGTGTGGGCAGCACACTCAGCACCTTCGACTCGAAAGCTTCGATAATTTCCTCACAGAGGGCCTTGCGCTGATGATCCTCTAGAGCGTAAAGAAAATCCCGCAGTTGTGGTATGGACTGCAGCATCCAGGATGTCTTGTGAGTATCGTAGGCTTTGTGTGTAAAACTTTTCAGGGCACGATCCAATTTGGCCAGATATTCCCCGGTCTGGAAAAGCAAATTCTTTGTCAGCGGCACCTCGTGAAATATTTTTCCCGGTATAAACTCCAACAGGCGCACCACATGTGTATTGCCATTGATCTGCTCCACGGAATAATATTTACCCCGAGCATTGGCAATGGGTCGCGGACATATCACGTGCTGTTTAGCTGTAGCACATGTAAATATAGAAATAATATTTATTATTAGCAACGGTTGTCAAAATATGTAACAAGTGGTTGTTTAATATTAACCCAAGTAGAGCAGTAGCTGATTTTGTGCGTCCACAAATTCCTCCTTTTTCGAGTCCAAGGCGTTGAGAATTTTTAGCACGTACCCATGTGGACAATGTGACACAATTAATGGATTCTTTACATTGCTATAATAAAAATTTTTATTAAAAAAAATTACAGATAAAAGCGGAATGCAGTAATTCAAAATAAAAATAAAATAGTGTTGGGTAATACGCCAATGAAAATTATCACACAGTTCGCGGTGAATGGCACATGCAGAAGCAGCTGAGTTCTTGGCGGGAAAATGTGTTATTGATTTCTTAGTCGTTCGACATAATTTTTGTTTATAATTAATTTCACAACATTATTAAAGCTTTATCATGGGCATAACGGGCCTAATACCGTTTCTAGAGAAGGCGTCAGCAAAGGTGCACCTGAACGATGTGCGCGGCAGCACCGTTGCCGTGGACACCTATTGTTGGCTTCACAAGGGTGTCTTCGGCTGTGCTGAGAAACTCGCGCGCGGTGAAGACACAGATATTTATGTGCAATATTGTATGAAATATGTACAAATGCTGCTCTCCTATGACATTAAGCCCATTTTAGTCTTTGATGGCCAGCATTTGCCGGCCAAAGCTATCACTGAAAAACGGCGTCGTGAGTCGCGTCAACAGAGCAAAAAGCGTGCCGCAGAGCTGTTGCGTTTAGGTCGCGTCAAGGAGGCATACTCGCATATGCGTCGTTGTGTGGACGTAACACACGAAATGGCATTGCGTTTGATTCAGGAGTGCCGTCGCCGTCAAATTGATTGCATTGTGGCACCCTACGAGGCGGACGCACAAATGGCCTGGCTAAATAAAGCAGGCATAGCACAGTACATAATTACAGAAGACTCGGATTTAACGCTTTTCGGTGCGCAGAAAATAATCTTTAAGCTGGACCTGACTGGCGCCGGACTTCTAGTTGAAGCACAAAAGATACACTTAGCCATGGGCTGTCGCGAGCAGAGCTATCACTTTGACAAATTTCGACGCATGTGTATATTGTCCGGCTGTGATTATTTGGATTCGCTGCCAGGCATTGGACTGGCCAAGGCATGTAAATTTATGCTAAAAACGGAGCAAGACGATATGCGTATAGCATTAAAAAAAATACCACAATATCTCAATATGCGCAATCTAGAGGCAAGCTAACAAATTATATAAAGAAAGCATTATTAGTAATTATAATTCATTTTGCTTAGGTGGACGATGAGTACATTGAAAGCTTTTTGAAGGCCGAGGCCACTTTCAAGCACATGTACATCTACAATCCGTTACAGCGTCGAATGGAGCGGCTCTGTGCCCTCGAAGATTATGAGACTGATGAACGCTATTGCAGCAATGCTGGCTCATTGCTGCCAGATAGTGAACAGGCATTGCATCTGGCCTTAGGTAACTTAAATCCCTTTACACTCCAGCGTCTAGATAACTGGCAACCAGAAAAAGTTGCTAAATTCACGTCCCCACCGAAGCGCGTAAAGCGTACCAAGCACAACAGTATTTGGCAAACGAACTCCAATCAACACACAACAAAGGACGAGGCTGAGCCGAAGACATCGAATTGCGCATTGTTTTTCAAAAAAGTGGACTTTGTGGGTCAAAACATTGAGGCGGAAGTGGAGTCCAATTTGCGACAAGAGCAGGCCAAACACACAGAAGCGGAACTGTTTAGCATGTACAGCTTTAATGGAAAACGTAAGCGGAGTCCGAGCAACAGCAGCAGCAATTCAACGCCACCGGCATCGCCGTTGCAAAGCAAAAGTCGACACAATCCATTTGCCAAGGAGGCGCCACGTTCGCCGATAGTGTGTGAGAATGGATCACTGCTGCGACTGCTGAGTCCCAAGAAATGCAGTCCACTAAAGTTGGCGGAAGAGCGTAAGAAGCCAGAAATGACGCGAGTGAACTCACTTAAGCGCAGCATTTTTGCAAAGGAACAGGTGGAGGTACGCAGTCGATTCTTTGGCACTCAGACGCAGACTACAAAAGAACCAGAGTCACAAATACCCGATGAAGCAAATGAACTCCAAGCAACAAGCAAACAAGTACAATTAGAGTTGGTAGAACGTGTAGCAGAGAATGAAGCAGCTGCCGATACGAATAATAATGATGCAATTGTATGCCTCTCGGACGATGACGATGAGTCTAGTTCACAAACTCCAACAATGCCCAGCAGCCAGGAAGCAGCCTTACCCACAAAGACTATACAACAACTGCCAGCAAGTGCACGGCGCGTTGGCCTGTCTAAACCAAAGACAAGCAAGGGTGCCAATACTACAAAGACTGCCAATAAACTGGGCCAAAATCAAACCAAGCTAAGCATGTTTGGGTTTCAAAAGAGACCCGTTCTTAAGTAAGATTTGAGTTCTTCTTTTATATGAGTTATATTACTTTTAAGCTACTTAATTCCTCATTGTATAAACTAATTTATTTAACGACTAAGGCGGTTTTTTTTTACATATACTGCCATATTTTAAATGCCATGTAGTACATAAAACTGAAAAAATATATATAATAGTAATTCACAATTGTAGTTAACTTTTTTATATAATTTTTACACGTGTCTGTTTTGGTCAACTATTTTATTTTAATAACTCATATGCACAGAAAATATATTCCCACAGCTATTCTGAAGCAGAAAATGAGAAAATTGCCCTGAGACTTAGTTAACTGACTAATATATACTCGGAATTAATATAACTCATAATAATTTTTACTTAAAACAGATTTTGATAATTTGAAAACTAATTAGGCGAAAGAATTTTTCTTTTATTAATTTTTTTTATAAATCTTATCTTATCCATTTTTCGTAAAACAAAATAATTTTTTAAGTATTTCGCCATTAAGCCTTCAATAATTTTGATAAATAACAGTTGATATTCAGTTTGATTATATAATTTAGCGAGCTATTATTATTTAATATGTGTAGCTATATGCTTGGTAAGTAAAACGCAATAAAGGTGCTACAAAGCTAGACGATTATCTATTTAGATCAATCTCACATGACATTGCTTATTCAGTAGTTCCCAATTCAAGATAATAAAAGAGGCAGCTGCCAAGGTGACGCCTCAACTAAAGCAAGAAAAACAGAAACAAAAACTAAAAAAGTTCCAACGACTACGTCAAACTCAATTGCTCCCCCACGACTAACAACAACTTTAATTAATATCGCTATAAATAACATATTTTCTCAGTGTGTGTTTGTGCTGTGCTCTCCTCGTGGCGCACAATGTAAACATTTGAATATTAATATTGATTATGCTTTGTTGCTCACCAATCTTCCTGTATCAAATAGTTGCGATCATCGTAGGATATCAGTTCCTTCAGCTCGTTTACTGTAATTCCGTATAGACGTCGCACCAGCGGTTCCACATCTTCTGGATGCACCTTGGGCTTTATATCCGAGCCGGGTTGCAGCAGCACACCATCGCTTTTAACCTGGACATCGGCGTTGCCATTCGTACTGCTGCCATTGTCATTTGTTGGAGTTGACGTCTCATTATTAGCTTTGCTGCACTTTTCGGTCTCGTCATAATCATGATTCAATGTATAGGATTTTTTCGTAATGCTCGTCAGCTCCACATTGTTCCACTGTTCCATTTTTGTTGCGGCTCTTTATCGGAATGCAACAAAATAAAAAATATAAAAACAGATCAGAATACACACGATGATGATGATATCACGATCGAAATGTGTTCGCTTTTGCACTCAAAAGCAAAATGAATTGAATTTCAGTTGGGGAACAGCTCTTCAATTGAAACGAGTTCGTTGTCGCCGTCGACGTCGACATCTTCTTCATATCTTTAGGTTGTGCGTGTGTGTGTGTGTTTCTTTCATTTATCCAGCTAATTTGGTTATTTATTTAATTTTTTGTAACCTTTTCTGTTTACATTTTGATTGCGACGCAACAACAGTTTTCCTTGCCTTAACCGCTCATTGGGACAGTGCACTGTCCAAAGTATTTATTGTTATACCTTGTATTTATAAACTGTTTTTAAAAAGGTATTTTAAACAGGAAAATCTCGCTTAATTGAGCCTATAAATGTGTATAAATGTATAAAAGTAGTCTCTACCGATCTCAGAGGATATTGAAGTGGTTGCGATATTCACTATTTGTTCTTAAAGTTTTCACATTAATGATGATATTGAACATTAAATTTACTTGAGTTTAAACGGTAGGAACTGATCGGTATTTAATTTAAATCATAAGTAATTAACTTAAAAAAGGGGGGAATAGAAGTGAAAACACTTCAAAAACCAAGAAAATATAAAAGATTAATTAACACAAAGTTTAGAAAAAATAAAAAAAATCTTGCTTTTTTAAAGTTACATTGATTAGACAGAATTGCTATTGAAAGTATTAAAATGTACGTTTATTTATTAATTTTTTTTATTATTATTTTTTATTTGTCAATAAATATTTATTTAATAAATAAAATTCGAACTGCTCCAAACAATATTGCCCCAATTTTGTTTCTAAGCAAAATGTTAAATTTAATTAATAGAAAAAGAGAGTTAAAAAAGCATTTTTAAAAATTTCTTGATTTGTAGTAATTTTAACGCTTCTCATTTTGTGTTTTAAACATTATTTATATATGTGTATATGTATATCGGATAACTAAGTCATATGCGGGTTAAGAAAGAAGAGTTTTTCTCTTGAGGTAAGCAGATGTCTTACCATGAAGTCTATGTGTTTGTGTATTCCAATTCTCTTCACAGTACAGATAATCTTTTAGTCGAATACAATCGCATATTTACTTGTTTAACCAACTCAACACCAAAACAAACAAGATTTCAAGTCGTGATCGCACTCTATTTAAGCAAACTTAACGCCAAAATAAACATAAATCAATGTGCACACATTCTATATAGTATACAATGTATACTATACATGTTTAAATACTAAGCGTATGCTTATATATAATTTATATAAATAGGATTGCAAAAGATTAAGTTGCCCCAGTTGTGTAAATCAGCAAATAGTGCTAACAATTGAGAGACATAGAAATTCAATTGAGCGGGACACAATAAATTTGTTTAAAATCAAACAAACAAACAAATTGTGCAAGCCATTTGTATAGTCTCTTTTGAAAAGGCAAATAGAGTATATTAAGTTTTATCCAATGTTTATCTTCCTGTCTCCCCACAAACCAACTATCATTCTAAGAACATATCATTATGAATCGTTACAATATAAATATTCAAAGAAAACATAATACATAATTACATAACTAAAAAAAATCGTCAGCAGCTAGCACTCTGTTTAGCAATTAAGTTTAATACCAAATACTAGATTTAATTTCTTAAATAGAAAAATAAAATATCTGGCTATATGTTTAATTATCTAGTGTCTGGATTTTATCAACAAAAATCTATAATTCTTACATATTTATTATAACTACAAACATCAAATATAACCTTGATGTATGATAGATTCAAAAAAATAAAAATCGTTTGCCGCTCCCGGTTTTGTACTGCAGATAATCAACAGATAATGGACTGAGAACAGATCATAACACAGTCGTGAGCTTCCGTTCTAATATATAAGTTTTAATTGTCTATTAGCGTGAAGGGAGGCAATGCGTAATTAAAGCTCTGAATGGCAGAGAGTTGAGATTTGTATGTGTGTTTGTTAAATCATATAACAACTGTTAAACTGTGTTGTTGGCCCACATCCGTTCCCGCTTTTATATTTATAATGAATGAGCGAAGTAACGCACGAGCTGTTGACCTTGACTCTAATGCAGTTTCATTGCTCAGACGTCGCTTTGTAACGCTTGATGTGAGCTGACTGCATTTATAGGACCAATAACAATAAAAACTCTCTCACAGTGTGTGTAAGTCTCACACACACACACACATGCACATGCAAAAATAAAATGTCATGTAAATATGCACAGCTGATTGTTAATTATGCAAATTAGTTAGCTATAATATCGAAGTTTTAAACGATCTGCTTATAATCCACGTTTTGGTAAGCAAAACACGCACCTGTCCGTACAACTGGTCAATTTAAACTAACGTTTGCTAGTTGTTTTCGGCTGAATCCTACGCTGAGCTGCTCAAGCGTCTAGATAGTATATGTGGCTTTAAATATTGAAGCGCGCATTTTTGCGTTGTCTGTTGCGCAGTTCATAATTTGCGCTATTAGCGAAGCAATGAGTACCAATTGACTTCACTGCGCAAAGAAAACAGCATGGGAATTAACAAATCAATCGCAAAACAATTCAAAATATTCATCTCTGCGTTGACATGTGAATGACAGTTAGTAGCTTCTTCTCTCATTGTTACCAGCTGTTGCGGTGGGATTTCTAGTTTAATTTTAAAAATAAGAATTAAATAATTTTTATTCAGTCACTTGAAATTTTTTTCCAGTCCTAAAAATTTGCACAACTCTGTCTTTTATCAATATAGTTATTTAAAATAAGCTTGTTTAGGTAGGACTGGTGAACCGTTCAGTCGTTCGTTTAAATAACCTGTTCAATTGATCTTAAAGTGAACCAAACTTCACAGCTCTAGTTTCCAGCTGTTTTTATTTATTTTGCACATAACCTTAAAGCGCACTTTGATTTAATTTTCTTTTGTGTTTGAACTGATTTCTTATTTTTTTCAATTTTGCATTATTCGTTAGTTAAATGATTAGATCAATTAATTAAACTATGGATCAACTGTATGTGGAGATCGAGATAAGCACTCAGAATGCCGAAACAACAATATACACCAGCGTGCCTTCATTTCTTGCGCTCTACACATATCGATACCTCAAGGAGCCTCAGAATATTAAAGTTAACTTTGTAGCCAGTAAATTAGGCACTGGTAAGATAGCCTTACGTAGCTCGCAGCTTCGTCGCGAGCTGACCGATCAACATATCACGTGTCGCGACGCTGCCACTCTGCCAGCATTGAGGGACCTGCGCTTGCCAATCTATCAGCGTGATGGAAACATTTTCGTTGCGGGCACCTGTGCTGTTTGCCGTGAAATTATTGCAAGGCAACCCAGCGCTCATTTACATCAGCTGTTAGGCTTCAAGGGCAGCTGCCTGTTGGCGCCAGCGGAGGCCTCAATATGGACGCGTTTTTGTGAAGTTGATGTTGTCAACTTGGTCAGCCAGCTGCAAAACGGAGAGCTACCATTACGCGAGGTTCCAGTTGAGGTAGTGCGCTTTGAACAGCACATGAACCAACCGGTGCGAATGCACAACATTTATAAGCTTGCTAGGGAGCAGGCAAATCAGACCGCGAATGGTGTGCCAGTGAAACGCAAGGAACGTGTATTAATCGAATGTAGCATACCCAAGGAGCAGTTGTTAATCGAGCATCGTTTTGCAGAGGGAATTAGCTTTACAATAGCCGATCTCATACTCTATCCGTTGCTACGTCTAATCTTTCAGCACTGCGCACAAATGTTACCACATTTTCCACTTACGAGCACCTGGTTTAGTGAGGTGGGTACTCCCCGTAAAAAGGATTATTTTGTATTTCTTTTAATCAAAGGAAATCTTGTACTTGGTCCCTGCTAATAAGTAAAGAACCGACTGAATAATCTTTGAATTTCTTTTGCAGATTGACGCTTTCGACGTGAACTGTGCGCGTATCTTGCATGAGCTATATGTGCCAATGCTGGTTGGCCCAGCTGAGAACACACAATTGTTGAGTATACCCGACTGCGAAGAAGCCAGTTTGTATAAGGCCGATCCGAAACGATATCGTCCAAGGAATCGTATATATACAAGCCAGGCAGAAGTCGATGCAGCTTTGGCAAAGCTCACACAACTCGAAATGCATTTCAGTGCCGATTCGGAGCATTCCTACGGCGACCAATTAATCGACTGGCAGATTATTGAGCCAACGCATGCCAAGAGCTCAGCGCTGCCGGAAGAACGCCTGGAACGCAAGCGTCAACAGCTCGAGAATATGGCCAATGCGGTCGTATCACTTGCACAGCCTGGCGATCGTATTGTCGACTTTTGCAGCGGCACCGGCCACCTGGCCATACTGCTGGCACTCAAGCTGCCCCAGTGCGTTGTTATTGTATTAGAAAACAAGGCATATTCGCTGGCACACGCTCAAAAGCGTGCTGCTGAGCTCAAATTGAAAAACTGCGTCTTCTATCAGTGCAATATTGATTATTTTATGGGCCGTTTTGATATTGGTGCTTCGCTGCACGCTTGCGGAACCGCTACCGACATAGTTCTGCAGCAGTGTCAGCGAGTAACTGCGCGCTTCGTTTGCTGTCCCTGCTGCTACGGTTCGCTGCAGCCAATGCCACACATTGCCTATCCATTAAGTGAGCGCTTTCGTGAGGTGCTGAATACAAAGGACTATTTGTATATTGCACACACAGCGGATCAGGCCCACGAACTAGGCACCATTAATTGCAAACCGGAAACTACGCTTCAGGGTCTGCATTGTATGTGCGTTGTGGACACGGACCGCAAGTTGCAAGCAGAAGAAGCGGGTTACAAGGTGATACTCACACGCCTTAAACCGGAGCAGTGCACTCCAAAGAATCATTTGCTAGTCGGGCGCTATATGCGCAGATGAGTTTCTATTTGACCCAAAAGATAATACAAATAAAAAAACCAATCAAAATATTTTTGTATTTTCGTATATGTAATTACCATAGACGGCTTTTATTTGAGTAACATGTAGTACTTGGAGAAAATGAATTAATGGGATACCAATTTACTAAGACGAGTTGAACACGCCAGCGACAGTGCCTAGACAATTAGCTTATTCTCCTCCACGCAGAGCTAAAACTAAATGTAACACTGAGCCGCCCTGTACCTTATAATCTGCAGCGGTTTTATCATCATTCCTATAGAAAAGGACTCAAATAAAATCGTTTCAAATAGTTATTTCTTTTCTGTGACTCACATTTGCTTGCCGGAGAATATGAGACGTTGTTGTTGCGGCGGTATACCTTCCTTTTCCTCGACGCGCTCCTTTATGCGGTCAACCTTATCTGTGGGTTCAATGTCGATTTCAATCTCCTTGCCGGTCAGTGTCTGCAAGGTAAGTAACACACAAAATTATTACTTTTTTTTATAGTGTTGAAATTTTTGTTGTTCGGCAAAGTATACGCATGGTTAACATAGTCATAGCAGCCGTTAGGCGGGAGGTGGTTTGAGGGTACTTCACTTTGAAACATACTTACTTTCACTTTGATCAACATTGTAGAAGTCTGTGTTGAGCTTTATCGAAGATAAACTAATTTTAATAAAAATTATTAGAAATTTTTGCAAGCTTGATAGGTTGCGGTGTTTTTGCGAATGTCACTCAACCGGTGCTGCCAACTGAATCAGAATGAGCAAATAATTAAAATTCTGTGAGTGTCGATATACGATGTTCCGATAGATTGGAATTTTCATTTAGCGGTTGCGCCTATCGAGCCAAAGTTAAATTAAACTTTACTTGGAATTAATAATCCGTTTTTTTCCTTTTGTAATTTAATATGAACTCGAAAGTTTGATTTTGTGGACGAAACAAACTTACTTTGTTAGATTTTCGAATTCATTTAAAAGCTGTCTAGATTGTGCTTATAATAGTATTTTTTCGTTATATTAAAAATTTTTAAATTTAAAAGATAATGAAACCATTTTAATCGTCAAAAGCAAACGAAGCAAGAAACAAAACAGCAAATTTGTTCTAGTTTTTATTTACAATCTAAATACCTAAATACATAAAGCTAATTAAATTTATTTCGTTCATTACTGAGATCCTCAGTTCTACTATGGCCAACTTAAGCAACTTTGTTTAATTTGTTTATGGCGCGCACTGCCTCGCTTATGTGTCGAATATCCCGCGCATAAGTTCTGCAACATCCGCCAATGATTTTGGCACCCAACTGCGTCCACTCGGGCACATAATTCTCGAGGGGCACACAATGCTCACGTCCTTGCCAGCCAGTTGAGACGTTATAAACTTCCCCGCTATTTGGATAGACGACCAATGGAATTTGTTCCTCGGTGCTGCGTTCTCCATTCAAGCTTTTAAACAGAGGTGTCACAAACTTGGGATGAACACAGTTGACACCCAATGCTAGGCACTTGTCCAAAGCATTTCGTTCGCGCAGAATATCCCAAATTGCAATGGCTGCATCGGCAAATTCCTCGCCATGTGCCAGAGTGCCCTCATCCTTGCACTGAAATGCAACCCAGAATTTGACATTTGGATAATCATCACAGAGCATTTCAACTAAAGCCTCAGCTTCCATTTGACAGGGTATAGTCTCAATAGCGAGGGCATCCACTCCTGCTTCTATGCAGGCATCAATGCGTATACGATGCCAGTCAGTTATAGTTTTGGCTTCCACATAATCCGCGTAACTGCCGGTGTACTCGGAACCATCATGCAAGTGTGCACCGAAGGGTCCAATCGAAGCAATAACCAGCGGATAGCCTGTAAAGAAATAAGATCTTAACTTAACTTTGTCATCCATGGACCTGGCAGAATTATTAACCCACCTTCTGGTACCGCAAGCTGTGCCTCATAACATTCCGTAAGATATTTCTCCTTGGCAATGTGCGCTAATCGCACCGTATTCTTTATCAGCTCAATGCTTTGCTGCTCATCTAGCTCCAGATACTCCATGTAACCCTCGACACTTGTTTGATAGGTATTTGTCAATATGATATCAGCGCCATCTATTGATGGGAAAGTCAGGAAGTGATAACGTGCTGTTGCTAACTAAATCGCAATTTACTTACTCTGCAAAAAATCCAGATGTGTGTTTATAACAGCTGTCGGATTCGTGGCATTAAAACGTGCACTCCACAACGGATCACCATCGACAGAGTTGCCAACATGTACCGTCATCTGTGTGCCAAAGCCGCCATCTTTTACAAGCAATCGCGTCAGACCCATGATTATGTTGTTGCTGAAACTGGG